>CAJNJA010010831.1:25208-40169 GCA_905231915.1 Symbiodinium necroappetens | reverse complement strand
TTTTTGCGTCCATTTTCCCCCCCCCCCCCCCCACCCGACTTCGCCTGATTTTGTGCCGGCGTTTTTTGGACCCCCGCCCCCCAATCCCCCCCCTACCCCTCCCCCCTCCCCCGCTTCTCAGCAGCCGAGGCGGGCAGCGTAGCGTTAAAATTACTATTAACATGGCCGCTTCTGTGAGTAACTGCGATGTCGATTCGAAGGCCTAGAGAAGCTAAAACGGTTTAGGATTTGGACTCTCATGACTCGGACGGTTGAATTAGGCCAGCATACGCAGTGCTTAGGGTTCTTGACGCTGTGGCTGTAGTCCAACAGACCACATGCACAAGCACTAAAGAATGAACAACATTCCTTCAGACAGACAAATCCGTCGTGGTGAAAGCGGATGTTCATTGTCCAGGCTTCGTCGGCATTCAGATGTCCGTTTGGTACGGTTTGGTGCTTCAGGGTTGCAAGAGCACCGCATGCTGGGCAATGCTGGGTTGGGCTCCAGGTGCATCCCGGCTTGTCCCGATAATGCTTTACGATAGCATCAGTGAAGACATGGACTGGTGACTGATGCACAGAACAGTAAGTTGCCGCGGCAGTCGAAGGACAACAATCACCGCTGTCTTGAACAGCAAACCACGATGTGAAGGTTCACCCTGTGCCAGTGTGTGTTGTAACTAGAGTAACTAAGATGCTTCAGCAACGTGCCTGCGAGCGCATGGTCGCCTGGATCAGATTTAGTCTTGGCTTGCTTGTTTAGGCTTTGGGCTAAGAAGGGTAAAATATGCTTCGAAAATTACCGATTCAGCTACGTCAGTTCGCGCATGCAGCTGTCCGCGTATCATGGAGTGAATAGAGGCACACTCAGGCAGCGCAAGGCGAGACTGCGAGAAAGGCAGCGGTAAGTGTTGCACAGCGCACATCATGGAGAAGCACTTGCCCACACCAGCTCATAGGTTCGGGATGTAGGCTCGAAGCAATACCAACCCAGCAACAGAGCGACAAGCAAGCAAACTTGTACTGGCAACATACTGATACATTCCAACCAGCAATCTATCAAGAATCAGTCAATGCGACGCCAAGGCACCTGGAAGTGGTCGAAATCAATACTTATCGGCTGGTAACCGCAAGGCTTCCTGGGCATAGACGGTCTACCCTGTGACAAACGTCTAAGGTGTTCTGGTTTCTTCACAATGATGTCGTGCATTGAGATGGCCGTTCCCGATTTGACGGATGCCGGGTGCCATCCAAGCCCTCCGTGTTGCTCCAAGTCTGAAGCCTCTACCAGGCCGCGTTCAGCAACCGAAACCGGAGCGCTGCGGGAAGTTGTCTTATCACCAAGACAAAGTGACAAAGGCCCCCCGACCCAAACCCAAACACCCAAGCGTTCCAGGCACCAAAATCAACACACCACTGCCAACACCGACATTCTGCGCATAGCAGCAAGGAGTCTTGCTCAAAAGGGCCAATGGGGTGAACCCATCGCAGTCTCGCAAGTTGACTTCGGCGCCGTGGTCCTCGTGTGAACCCTTGCGAACAATCATTACGAAGTCATGTGTCACGGAGATTGCACACCGCAGAGGTCTAAGAGTCTAGGTGTCAGGGTAGCTTGGGCGAGAGGCAGCACTTCATGAGGCTGTGCAGCCAAGGGGTGGCTGCCAGGCCAAAAACGACCCCACAATTCCATGAAGCCAACGAAGGAGCGGTTCCTAAAAACGCTTGGATGTGTGACCTCTTAAAATCTTAAACCTTAAAACGATGTCAGGCTGAACTCCCCTAAGCCTTGGCAAGGAGACTGCTCTTCAAGCTGTCAAACGCAAGACCCAACGGGTCCAGCAGTATTCGAAGGATGTCGACGCCGCAGTTATTCCGAATGGCCGCACCTGGAGATCATGGCTAGTGACTTGTATTTAGTGCTACATCAACCCCTGCTCCCCGTGCCAAAATCGAGACCTGAGACTGAGTTGGCACAAGAGACCGGGCTCTTCTGCAAGAAGTGTCGAGGAACCCGATACGCGTGGATACCAAAGATTGTCAGGAATCACATGAGTTTCTCCATGCATTGGCCATGAGCATCAAGCATGCTTAGGAAAAGGCTTCGCGTGCCACCTAATTACAGGCTCTTGCGAATCTGTAAGCAGGCAGCCTCGCAACTACAAATCGAATCTCGTTCGCCAACTGTGCAGAAGAGTGGAAGCAGCATTGAAGCAATAGTAGCGCCGGCAAGTAGGAGCAGGAGCAGGGGCAGGAGGTAGCAGGAGCAGGAGCAGAAGCAGGAATAGCAATAGCACCACTACCAGTAGTAGTAGTCGTCGTCGTCGTTGTTGTAGTCGTAGTAGCAGTATCACTAGCAGCAGCAGCAGCAGCAGCAGCAGCAACAGCAGGTGAGTAGTAAGTAGTAGTCACAAGCGCTGCACAGAGCGGTGTCTCACAGCGATGCTCAATGAAGATGGAGCTGGCGGCTTCTGGATCCTCGCCCGGCTTGGCGCAGAACCCCCGACACAGCAGCCAACACATGAGTACTGGAAAACCCCAGTTCATGATGCTCAACACCAACAAATCATGAGGGGTAAGAGAACAACACCGAAAACGTCTTGGTGCCATGCAACTAGTACTCGAGTCTGCCTCAATCTCTCCATGTCAATAAAGCTCGCACGACCAGTTTTAACAGCACCCGCCGAATCTCCACGTTCACCCTAACCGAATATCCAAGCATGTCAGTGCCTCTGCAGACAAAGCGACAGGTCAGACTGTTATGAACTTCAGATTAGAACCATCACCACCTGGAGCTGCAATTCACAGCCGACTGTATTCACTAGCCCCGTGAGCCCCCAGTGGCAGACTCCTCTTCTAGAAGCCAGCGCACCTCTCGGGTTCCAGGCTTAAGCTTCCAAGCTTAGCATCTGAAACTCTCACAGGTGTGTGTGCCACAGAAACGACAACACTAGGGACTGGCCTTGTGATCTTGATAACTTCATAATCTCAGAACCGATGGCACGCAAGAGCTGAAGTTTTCATTTACCGGCTTGAGGATTGTAAGATGGGCAAAGCTGCGGCAAGCGTAACAAGCGCAAGTCGCAACAAATAGCGTGGTTCATCAGGGTTTAAGTTCAGGTCGCCTTCCCCGATTGCAGCGCCTGCCTGAGACCCTGAGCCTCGTTAGGCGGACGCTTCGGACGAATGCATGACAAGGCGTTTCGGAGTTTGGGAGTGCTCGGGTATCGAGCCACCTGGCCTGCGACAACGATGCCATCCGCAGTGCCCTGAGAAGAGGCCTCATTGTGGAAGCATGCCACTCGAGTCGAGTCTCAGTAGTGTGACTTTGTCCATGACTGCGCTTATGCCGGGCTGAGGCTGCTACAGTACCATGCCGTAGTTACTGCCGCTGCTGCTACTGTGTTGTTTATTTCGTGACGACAACAATGAAGTCTACACAGTGCTGGTTGAAGCTCAGGCGGCGGATCGGCAGCGCGCTTCGGCGCCGGAGGCGGGAAGACAATCTCGTCAAAGCGACAGCTCGGCACCGGCGAGCCCTTGGGCGCTTGCGGACGAGGGCTAAAGGACAGGTGCTTGGATGAACAATTCTCGTAAAATCTGTACAGCCTGTCAACTTTAAGACACTGTTCTGGTTTCAGGGTACTCCATGTGCAGTTCGGCATAGAGGTGACACGTGTGTCATGCAATTCTAGAAACCTCTCCAGAAATCGCTCTCAGCTGCCACGTCCCTCATCAGGACAAAAAAAACCATAGAAGAGTTTGGGCTTTCATGGGTCAGGCCTGAACCTCCTGACTTCAAGAAAAGACACTGGAGCACACCCAAAACCAACAACTTCCGGTAAGGCCCGGGCAGGCGGCGACATGACAGTCCTCAGCCACGGAGACTGCAAAGTGCTCAGGAAGGGCTCTGAGGGCGCCAACAGCAAGTGGAAACGACATGTGAACTTCTGAATCATGTCTACACGCGTGCAGCACAACTTGTTGAATTGGCCCGATATTCTTGGGCGTCTTGAAATTCCTAGCCAGCTACACACCCCCAAACCGCAAGACTAGTTCTGCACCCTAAGCCTTCTGAATCCATGGAGCCTTACATAGTCCACCAGAAAACCGGTCCAGCCCAGACCGAGAGTCGGAGAGGCCATGTGCTTGGGGAGAATGTCGACTGAGCTCCAAAGTTCTGGAGTAGTGCAAACGGCCTCCAACGGTGCTGTGCAAAGGAGGATCGAAATTAGAGGTTGCAAGCAGAACTCCTCCTGCTTGCAAGGGCTGGTGGTCCCTGAGTCTGGCGTGCTTCGCAACATGCTTCCGGCTGGAAGCTGCGTGGCCTACAAAATGAGCTTGACAGCTCTGGATGGTTTTCAGCCCGGAGTGAAGACAACGCCCAAGACGAGACAGCATCCATCATCAATAAGGAGTATGGCACATCTCGAGCTTGTTGCATGCGAACCATGGTTCACGGCGATCTACACAGCGACGAAGGATGGGACTTGGCACTCGGCTAAACTATAGGCCATCGCGACATCTCAAGGCTGCTCCTGCTTCTCTTCTTGCTCCTTTCCCACCCCCGCAGCCACCATCGCCACCACCATGATCCCATCACCTACCATCGCCAATCCCTCTCCCTCCGAACGCAACGACCGGAACCTCTTATTGCCTCGCGATCTGGGCAAAAAGAGCTGTGGAAAGCCACATCGCGGTGCGAAATAAGGTTGGCAAATTGGATTCTTCTTGGGCGGCAAGACTTGACATAAGAACACAGCACCGATGGGCCGAGAACAGAAGGACAACTCGTTTTTGCCGTTTAATCTTGTCGTGAAGATGTCAAATCCAAACTACTTACTACCGCATGCTGCCCTACACTTCTGTAACCCTGAATGCGCATGCTAATTTGCAGCACTCACAGCAGGCAAGTCAAGGTGGATGTAACATGCTGTCGCCCGGCCAAGGTTCTTAAGTCTCAGAGGGAACATGCCTTGGCAAGAGCCGCAAATTCTGTAACAACAAAACGAAGGAGGGCATCTGTGCCCGCAAATGCGCAGGCAGTACCAACATCATTGCAAGCATTATATTACCAGTTGATACCGCCTGATGCCGCCAACACGAAGGCCGAGGCATCAACAACCAGTACTACAGTAGTACCTATACTTAGTACTACTCATGCTTACCTGGACTGCGGTTTGCACCTGGCTAGCTGCCAGCTCCGTGGGGCGGCGCTGCCAAGGGCCTTAGCCTTGGATCGAGCAGAAAGGAAAGGGCCACTCTCCGATGGTAGCGCCAGTCTCTGCTTTGCATGTCTAGGGATAGCACCCGCCACAGCCTCTTAAGGCTCCTCTGGGAGCGCGAGAAATGGGTCTGCTACTCTTTGAGCTGTCAGTGGCTGCCGACATGAGCTTGCTCAGCAAGCACTTGATCTGATGCAGGCTGCGCAAAACGATAGTTACTAATTAGTTGGCAATCGTCACCGTCCCGAAATTCATTCCCTATTTGCAATGCCTTGCACGCCACGTGCGAAAACAACTTCTACTGACTGTGGCCCGTTTTTCCCGACGCACGCAACGAATGCAGTCTGGGTCGGAGGCAATGGAAAGTCCCGTTTGAGAGATTCCGTTCTGCCAGCCACAACGTGTTATTTTCCGTTAGCCGAGTTCTGCACAAGCTTCGGCAAAGTCGGCAGACGGGCACGCTGACGACATCCAATGCACGTGGCGGCTTTGCTAGGTCTACACAGTCCGAAGGCACGTGATGTCGCCAACAGCTGGCATTAACTTGCTGATGGGATCGAGCTACGAAGGCTCAGCTTCTCCAAAATCCACATCGACGGGGCTTGTCTACGCTTGTTTACACTTGTGCCGCGGCAGTTCTCAAAGAAGCGTAGTGAGCAGAAGCCACAGCCGCAAGCAAACAAAACCCATGTCGAATGTTGACGAAAACGACTACACTTATAGGCCATGCCTCTTCACCCCTCGCCTGCTGCACCGTAGAATTTACCATTGTCACGACGACGACTGCGCCTGCAAGTGCCACGCGGACCACCCTGGCCCTCACCACTTCTACTGCTACTATCACGATAAGATCGTGACACACAACTGGCATGCTTGCTCCCATGTGGCTTTCGAAGGGCTGCTGACTAGGCATCGCCAGCACGAAACATCGAGCAAACACAGTACTGACTGAAACTCAGTGGAGCAGGAACAAGCCCCAAAACATCCAATTACAGTCCCAGGCACGAAGAACGGGTGGGATCAATTCCAACATATCCCAACACTGATTACTCGCTTTAGCAAGCATATGCAAGCATTACCGTAGCTGTAGACGTCGCAGTAGCTTTTGGGAAACGAGCAGGTGCAGTGCAGGTGGTCCGACTGATCATGACTCAGTCGGACCCCGATCCTGTGTCCGAATTCGAGCCTCGGCTTGACTCCGAGTGGGACTTGTCGTCAGCCTCGCGGTCTCTTGGAAGCGCAAGCTGCCATGATTGGGGTATATAACTTATGATGGTACACCCTAGAGTGGCGAGATCAATGCACCACGTCGTGGAACCCAGGATCCCATGCATGTTTGATTCACAATCGCGCACCATACAGCAGAAGAAACATAGCGATGTACTGAATGTGTTGGGCAATGGTTATGTTCGCATTCTTGTCGATCATGCGGGGTAGCATCCGACCCCCGTCCTGCAGCGAAGTATCTGTAGACATATGTTGGAGGAGCCGAGAGAAAGATGTACGAAAATTTGTGTCTGTCGAGTAACGGGGCACTTGCGCTAGCACTTCTTTTACGAAGGCAAAAGTATGGTCACAGCAGAAAGGTGCCACTGTGCAATTGTGGACGGGGTCCGTGCTTCATGTCCAGCCAGACAACAGTTGCAAAGACGAGCACTGGTAACATTATTCCAGCAGCTGCCACTGCACAGGGTTGAGGCCGCATGCAAGAATCAAGCGACGTCTCAAAATACACCGCCGATTCACGCGCTCGTGGCAGATCCCACCTGCTCCTCATTGTTGTCTGGCTGGTCTGGCTGGGCATCCTCCTGTACCGCAGCTTGATGAGTCCCGTGTCTAGCTTACAGTACATTTAATATCTTCATCTTCAGGATGTGCTTTGCAGGATCGTCCGTCACGCGCCTCCTGCTGCAGGTACTACAATGTCCCACATCAAGCGAAATGCCCGGAAGACGTGCAAGCGCTACGCAAACAGGTCTAGTTCGATCATGTTCGGTCTAAGTTTCTGCAGCGAAACACCGCTCTCTCGTCATTACCAGCATCAAACAGCGCAAACACATAGTTCGGCCATGCAAGGCCGCGGGTTGTCTTCAGCTTTGCTATTGCTGTCCTCCTCCTCATCCTCCTCCTCGAGGGCCTTCACGATCTCGTTGCAAGCCTGACAAACCAAGCTTTAATTACTTGCAAATTCCAGTGGAGCCACCGATAAAGCTATCCTTGATCACATTGTGCCAGGGGCAGTGGGAAAATGCCAAACCTGACTCTGGCACCCCGAAGCTCAAAACACAACCTGAACTTTTTTCTCCCGTTCGTTGCAGCGACGAGTACACTTCAGCACACATGTGCAGGCCATAAAGCCATCTGACCTTGGCCGGCGTACAAGAGCTCCAGGTCGGATCCTGAAGTTACGGCCACTGGCATACTACGGCATAGTACGGGGCGCGGTGATTGGGGTTGTTTGTAGCTCCAGGCTCGCTCTGATCTTAACATGCAGCTGATCACCCCTCAATAGGCGTTTGCATGTGGACCCTAAGCGGAGCCAACATGGAATGCTCAATCAACCTTCCCTGGGCATCCTATATACGGAGCAGCTCTATCACATGGTGGTAAGGCAAAAAATGCTCAGCAGGTTCTGAAGTGCTTGCTTGATGCGCCTGGACCAGGGAGTCTGCATAAACATGTGATGATCGCAGGGACAACAAGCTGATGAGCCTTCTCTCTGCTCTCCCATCATGGCTGAACCCATTGCAGAAGCTCGAACTGTCATGATAACATATGATAACAAGATCTTGCCAGCTGCACTACACTTCTACGAATTCCCTGCGACTTGAGAAATGCCTGGAAGAGCGCGTCGAAGAATCCCATGTCGCCGCCCTGCTCAGGTGGTCGGAATCTGGCTCAATCTGCCATTTTCAGATCTCCCAAGGTTCAACTGGAGGAGCAGAAACAGGGGAAGGCCCATACACCCACCGCCACCCTCTACAAACGGATTGTTATCTGTGTGCATGTATGCATACGCATTTCTCCATCTCTCCCTCTCCCGTGTCAAAGTCCCTCTGTCCCTGTTGGCTTACTCAGGGAGCCGGTCCTGGCTCTTGTTCCATTCCAGCTTCAGTCGGAAGACTGTTCTGTTGATAAGACTGTATCGTGCGAAGTCGACATCATGCCGAGACAACACCATTGCAACAATCGACGGTCCGATGGTAGGACGCATGAAGTTCCTGCTGTGAGCGAACACGAGATTTGTTGAACAACAGTCGACATTAATTTGGCCACATGATGATGAGAATTGAGGAAGAGTCGTTCTCGAACAATACCTGCCAGGCTGCTTGTCAGATCAGGTCCATTTTTCATGGCCGGCTAAGCAAGGGCCGCAGTCGTCGAAGCCCGAAGTTGGTCCGGATCTGGAACGGTGGGTGGGAGCAGGCGCAGTTGACTGTTTAATCCCGAGCGAGGCCGAGACCCCCACCCAAGCCAGGGCAAGGTATCAGAAACTACATCAACCAATCCTCCCCTAGCCCCCGCATGTTCCTATATTTCGCTCAAAACCCGACACGTCATTGCGGCGAGCGCAGATATGCAGCATCCGCCGCTTGAAGATACACAACTACCATGAAGGCTTTCAGCCAAAATGACTACTCAACTACTCACACACACACACACAGACAGACTCTGTCTTCCTTCCTTCCTTCTGTTGGGTGCAGGTCCGAGCGAGTAGGACCCGTGTCTCTGTCTCTTCTTCTTCTCTGTCTCTTAGCCACTAGACCTGACTCCACACAGGCCGGCCTCACCAGTGCTGCCCTCTCCTCGCATCCGCCGGCGTGCCTGCTTTCCACGTTGCAACATCACGTGCAGATTGGTAGACGGCTCGAATCTTAAAATGGATCCTGGTTTTGACGTCGGTACAATGTTACAATCTCGATCACAATACCAACAAACAGACGCGCAGGCAGGCATGCACGGCATGCAAAACAAGCATGTGCTTGAACAGCGCAAATACGCAAAGTGACACATGCGCACACGCACACACACACAAACACAGAGAGAGAGAGAGAGAGAGCGAGAGAAACAAACAAAACAACGACTATGTCCCCATTTAATGGCTCAAGGCCTGTGGCACTTAACGGTTGGTGGGTAGTTTAATGAGACAGGATGAGAATGTCCATGCAAGCAATAAGTGCTTATACCGCATACCCCACACTACTCCACACCCCATGAACATGCAAAACCCTTCTTGTCCATGCACCTGTCGCTGCTCCGCCTCCTCAGCTGCTTGCCGCCTGAACTCCCGACAAACTCCGGGGCACTAGCCTTGAAGGTGGAGGAATCTAGACTCAGATTTTAGGAAATCTCCGTCCGAGGAGCGCCAAGGCGCGGAGATTGAAGTATGGTTGACGAATAATAATCAGAACAGGATGTGGGCGCTTCTGGTGCCTTGCAGGAACCGCTAACACAACCCGAACTGTGTGCGCATTTGCGGGTTTGCTGGCGAAACCGCGGTCTCCAGTATATCCATTACAAGACTACTCATACAAGCAAAGCCGATGCAAAGCACATCCCCTAGTAATGGCATTGTACCACAGTGGCCCTCGGGAGGCCAGCTTGGTCCCTGGACGGGGTTCCTCGCCCTTCCACGCTGAAATTCAGGAACAGATGAGGACTAATTTAAAATGGTATTCTGGTATTCGTCTGTTCCGGACCCTGCAGATCCGCATTTTTTCCAGCGTCAAAGCTCCGCTGCCACAAGTTCGGCATCAAGCGATTGCGACTTAGACTTGCCAGCTTCCTTATACGGAGGTCCCACCTGAGATCCGCAGCCACGTTCATGGCTTTGTTCACGGCGAAAGTCGTGGCCTGCTGATCTTGGAGTTTGGGGTGAAGTTTAGGTCAGGCTCCCCAACCTGGCACAGCCAGGGCCGTTTCAAGATCTACGCCTCCAAACGACAAAAGTGCTCAATCCCCGTCTTGGTAGACGGCTATGACTGCAACGAACCAATGTCAGCTTCGCATAGTCGTTTTCAAGTGTTCTGTGTAAATACTTTCGGATTCCCACTACGCCTCTGAATCACACAAGGTACCGGAACATATTGGAACTCTTCGTGCCTTTCACCCTCAACCCTGCCTCGTTGCCGCGGTTCCGTGCGTTGGTCGGCTCCAGCCTCAGTGGCGCTCATGACGGCCTGGAGGTACCAGGTGGTGGCGGAGTGGCCGCAAGTCGTAGTGGTATTTGGTAGACATAGCAGTAGCAGGAGCGCAGCAGGAGCAGGAGGAGCAGGAGCAGGAGCAGGAGCAGCAGCAGCTGCAGCAGTAGCACGAGCAGCAGCAGCAGCAGCAGCAGCAGCAGTAGCAGTAGGAGTAGGAGTAGGAGTAGTAGCAGGAGTAGCAGGAGTAGCAGGAGTAGCAGGAGTAGCAGCAGCAGCAGCCGCAGCAGCAGCAGCAGCAGTAGCAGTACCAGTAGTAGTACCAGTAGTAGTAGCAGTAGTTGTAGTAGTAGCAGCAGCAGTGGCAGTGGCAGTGGCAGTGGCAGTGGCAGTGGCAGTGGCAGTGGCAGTGGCAGTGGTAGTGGTAGTGATAGTAGTAGTGGTACTGGTAGTGGTAGTGGTAGTGGTAGTGGTAGTGGTAGTGGCAGTAGTAGCGGTAGTGGTAGTGGTGGTAGTGGTGGTGGTAGTAGTAGTAGTAGTAGCAGAAGTAGAAGTAGAAGTAGTAGTAGTAGTAGTAGTAGTGTAGTGGTACTGGTAGTGGAAATAGCAGGAGTAGTGGTAGTAGTCGTCGTCGTCGTCGTCGTGGTGGTGGTGGTGGTGGTGGTTGTGGTAGTAGTAGTAGTAGTAGTAGTAGTAGTAGTAGTAGTCGTAGTAGTAGTAGGAGGTCGTAGTGGCAGTGGTAGTGGTAGTGGTAGTGGTAGTGGTAGTGGTAGTTGTTGTTGTTGTTGTTGGTGGCGTTGTTGTTATTGTTGCTGCTGCTGCTGTTGCTATTCTTGTTGTTGTCCTAGAAGTGGCAGGATCCGTAGCAGTCTTGAAAACGACATGACGTATCATTGCAAGAACGCACAGGCTTAGGTTGTAAAGTCTCAAGCTGTTACGGTATCAACAACAGCAAGAGGCTGGTTGTCTTCGACAGGCACTGGCTGCATCTGCGAGACCTGCGGCTTGCTTCTCGATGGCTATTCAGTGTGCAAGGTTTCCTGCTCTGAACTACACTGTGCCGAGCTGCGAAAGTGTTGTGTAGTCCTGGTGATGCTAATGAGAATGAGCTGACGCACGTGAGTTTCATGCAAGCGCGGGACTCGCCCTCAATGAAGGATTGAATTGGGACAGGAAGATTTGATAGGTGCACCACCCCATGTCCCGTGGTACCTGGACTTGCCTTGCTGAACTGTCAGAAAACAAAAACAGAGAAAGTAATCAGGGAGGTCCTGCGCTGTCGCGGTGATTGAACTAGAAATATAACAAATTCGAACAACCTATGCGCTGCTTCTCTAGACAAAGCTTAAGCCTCTACAACCGGAGCTGTGAGAACCCCAACTGCTACGTCTATGGTCTGTAATCAGGCGTTCTGAGGCCCAAAGACTGCCCTGATGAACGACGACCGAATAACAACATGACACTCATGCGAGCTACGGGCATGCAACTAGCATATAATAACAACTGGCAGCATGACTATTGACAGTTTTCGTAGCCACGAGGATAGCAGCATGCAGGACATCGGATAGCCTACTGCAAGTTGCCAAAGTCTTCGCCTGGTGTCTCCGAGATCCAGCGGAGGCAGTGGCTGGCGCGGGACGTGCCTGAATGGAAAAAGCAAAGGCGTGCCTAGCATCATGCGGGCATGGGTTCCAGGACTAAGCCTGTTTAATCACCGGCAGGACTGTCTCGGTCAGGACGTTTGGGACAACATTGCGCTTCTGCTGGAGGAACAACCAAGCCGCAATTGGTAATTATGCACTTCCCTCCAACCGTCATCACTTGCCACGTCACACGGACTGCGCCGGCTACATCTGCTGCCTCCTTGGCCTGATGAGCAGACGGGTTTATGTCATCACGGCTGCAATTACACACCATTCACTTCACTGCTGCTGCTTACTACTACGGGTGCTGGTGCGGATGATAGTGACATTACTGCTACGACGACGACGACTAAGACTTCTACCGCAGGTAGAAGATTTTTTTGCCGTATCTGCAGGTCGTGGCCGCGGGCGCACAGGCGCTCGGGCCTACGCAACGCAACGGCAGACAGATAGTGGCCGCAGCTACCGAGGGCCATCGGTCGGTCCAGGCCTGACCTATGCGAACTTTAAAAGAAGATGTTGGTTGCTGAAAGGCTCAAACCCAAGAAGAAAACGGGAAAACGCAAGAAATAACGGCCGGCTGGCAAAACCAAGGCCCGCACAGTTCTTCTCCGTTCTTTTCCATTTGCACAGTATCCACAAGCACAAGCCCACAGCAAATCGCACCTCCAAAGCCTGCTATGATTTGCACAACATACACAAGCCATGGCTCCTACCAAATCGTACCTGCGGTCTGCTGTGGCCTTTACGACGATTACAACGTACACCCTCAAAGGCCTGTGTTGAGTGACCACTGGTTCCGCAAACGCCCGAACATAACAGAAGATGGCGGATGACAAACTCGTCGACGCTGGACCGGCAGGACGCGAACCCGTCCGAAACTCTTTATAGAGGATGTCTGCCATGGTCCATTGTTCCCCACATGAAGGAAAATGCTCGCAATCCTTGGCCCTGGAAGGACATTACGGCTGGTTTTGAAGCCAGAACATTCGCCAATCTAAGATGGTAAACAACAAGACACACAAAGCAGGATGAAGAGGCGAAGGCCAAACACTTGCAGGGGTGTCTGCAGGACAATCAAACCTACAAAGGAATGATGGTTGGCAAACCCCAGAACAGGGATCACCGTGTGTCCGAATCTATCCCAACGTTCTGTGGATGTGTTGCGGCATCAAGTTGGATTTTACTTCCTTCCTCATCCTACCCGGCACCCTAAACGCCGCACTCGAAGACACCACACGGATTAGACTCCCAAAACACAAACTAAACAGTAAGCTCAGAGCCGAAACCCCAAGCCCCGCCCACTGCCATCCACTGCCTGCGTCGGCTTCGAATCGTCTTCGGTCTTCCACCACTCCTGGCCCTGGCCCTTCGCAGCACTGGGCCGATAGGCACCACCCTCCTCTTGGCTGAAAAACCTGCAGGGCAATGCCAGCTCGGTCTTGGCGGAGAGCAAAGCATGACAGCACCACGTACTGCACTGCGTAGTCGGACTCATGTCACTTAATTGTTGCAGAAATCGTGGCAGTGGTGGTAGACATCACAGTGTCGCAGCAATGAAAATCGGACTTAGCCTTTGTAGTACTAGCACTAGTCATACTGGTCGTCGTTAGTCTTAGTAGTATAGCAGCAGCAGCAGCAGCAGCAGCTGCCGCAGCAGTAGCCGTAGCCATAGCTGTAGCAGAGTATCAGTAGTAGCAATAGAAGTCGTCGGAGCAGGAGCAGCAGCATTAGCAGTAGCAACAATCGTCGTAATGATACTAGTAATGATAGCAATAGTAGGAGGAGGAGTAGTAGTAGTAGTAGGAGGAGGAGGAGGAGTAGCAGCAGCAGCAGCAGCAGTAGTAGCAGTAGTCGTGGTGGTGGTGGTGGTGGTGGTGGTGGTGGCGGTGGCGGTGGTAGCAGTAGTAGTAAGTAGAGGCAGAAGGAGGAGGAGTGAGGAGGACTCGAACAAGTACGAGTACTAGCACGAGCAGTAATAGCAGTAGCTGGGATCAGCGAGAATAGCGAGCAGAGCCGCATAGGCATCACTGACTGCCGATGCTACACCATGCTACACCGTTCTAACCGCCGCCGCAGCAGCAGCAGCGGCAGCATCTTAATGGCACTCAGGTCACGGTCAAGCTAAAGCCCGGGACTATAGCAGTACTCGCCGCCACCGTGTTCATGATCATGGTCATAAGGTGCAGAGCAGAGCTTTCTCTTGACCGTCATGTTACGGCAGGCAGAAACTGCCTGACGAGGGTTAGGAGTCTAGAACATGGCCGGAATGGGGTGTGTCTGGAATCAGCAGGCTCTCGAATCAAGCCGCACCTATACTGGCATAGTAACTGGGTTGCTAGTCATCGCTTGGGACTTGTATAGCTGCAATTCTGCAACATGTCCCTTAACATGCTTGATGGCCCCACAATGACTAGCACTGAGGCCACGGCGGCAAGCCGCTGTTGCCGAAAAGAGTCTCATCAACCTTCTTATGATAAACTCTCCAGGGCTTAGGTCGTAGCATTGCAGATCACTTGCAAACGCCCTGCTCCCCTTACTTACTTCGTGTGGCACCCCTGGGTTGTTGAGGCTGGTCATGGTTTAGGAAGGAACGCGCACATGTATGCTTCGATTCCCGGGCCTTATCCCCCCCCTTCGGTACCCCACCCTCCTGCCCCTGCTGCTGCGCGAATTAGGGGTGCCGCTATGGTACCCCACCCCGCCTGTGCGGAGAGCGGCAATCTGCGCAGTAGTTTCCCGCATCAGACATGAATTACAATTCTTAAGTATGAGGGTAGTATGGCGATGGTGATGATGGCAGCTACTCTTTTGATGGTGCTGCTGATGAAGATAACGACGACATTGGTTGAGCATGATGTCAAACATGATCTGATTGTCGACTCGCGTCGCCGTCTAGAGCAAGAAGGAAGATAGAGAATAACCGTAACAGTAGTTAAGTCACTAGTCGTGACAAGAGGTCCTTGTGTTACA
>CAJNJA010010831.1:0-25124 GCA_905231915.1 Symbiodinium necroappetens | reverse complement strand
GGGTGTGGCAGCCCTGCATCATATCTATATCTATATCTATATATATATATATATGTATGTATGTATATGTATATATATATATGTATGTATACACACACACACACTATGAACTCGAGGCCCGGGTCAGCCTAAAGAACAGACGCAGGGATAGCGCAAGAGCTGGAGGGGGCCGTTTGTGGCAAATGCGCAAAAAATCTTTTCACTTTAAGGTGAATGCATTATTATAATGCATTGCAGGACGCCGTCGGATACGAACATGACTGATAAAACCTAAGGAGCCAGCTCCTGAAGCTCGTGCACACTTTTGAAAAGCCAACGGCACGTATGGCGCAATGATGCACAAAAACAACATGCCGGATGTAGCCGAAGCCATGCGGCTGTGTTTTAGCCCGTGCACGTGCAACCCTGCGAAAAGTCGTGCACATCGAAATGATCAGAAGTGCATGGATGGATCTCGCCTTGTTCTCTACCAAATGGACATATGGCAGACACAACTCCGAGATGCTGACCTGCTTGTCCAGGTGATTCTGCAGCTCCTGCGAAGTTGCAGACACCGGTTTTGTTCGCTAATCCACGTAGCAACTTCAACTCTTAATCTCATGCGTCCGCGCGACTGCCTTCCAACATCCCCGCAATCTGCCAAGATGCACCCTCCACTTTGAAACCCGAGCTGGCCCGCTAGTGCCAGCGTTAGCCTCCAATTGTCTTAAATGGATCATTGAAACAAACACGCCAATTGTCTGTCAGCTCAGAGGCTCCTCTTCCCAGCCCTCGCCAGCATCACTCTCCTCCGGCCCAAGCGCCTATACTGTTAAGGATCGAGCCGCCACCTGTTGAATCTGTTGCACCCTCAGAAACTGTCCAAGTCTGCGGGCCGGGCTATCTTAGCCCAAAAACGCTAAGCCCAAATTCTGAGGCCGTTAAGCACCTGAGAGACCTTGCTGCAGGCGTAGCTTTACGTGCAATTTCCGGGAATTGCCCTGCCAGTTTGGAGATGTTGACGGTCAGCTGCAGACAGGAAGTGCAACGATTGGATCTACTAGCTACAACTGAGCGGTTACAATGTTTTGCAAAAGGAAGATGTGTAGGCCGAGCTTCTTGTGGGCTGCGGATTAGAGTGGAAGCTCAGGCCGCTCTATCGAAGCTGGAGGATTTCGAGAACCCTCTGGCGGCATGGGAGCTCTGACGGCAGCCTGGACTGTACCATGACATGATCAGAGGCTTAGACTGCCAACTGTCGACAACACGGCAAGTACCTCAACGCGAAGGTCCCAGAAGAATCAGCAACAAGCGAGAAACATCTGCTAAGCTCTCCTGTGCCAAGACTTCCTCGTCCTCGTCGAGCTGTACGGCTTGGCTTTGTGGGGCCTTCATATCAATGGCGGGATGAGACTGCTCAAGTCTCTGAGAGCCAAGCTTGCGGGGATCTATCTTCCGTGGTTCGACACAGCAAACATCCAAGGCACGACAAGAACTGAAGCCTTGATGAGCCTCGGAGGCACAAATATGAACGCAGGAATGCCCGTGGCTTGCATGCCGATCTTCCGAGCTGTTGATTTGCATGGTGTGGCATAGACAAAAGAACACATGTACGTTCACCAGTGTTCACCAGCACACAACGACTGCGCATTGCAGACGCATCCACATTTTCAATATATAAACACAACGAACCGACCTACGCTCACCTAACCCAAAACCAAATTGAAAGCTTGCCAACAGACCTTCCTGCTGACTTGCTAATCGAGGCCTCTGCCGCCGACTGCCCGACAGATGCTTCCCTTTCCTCCGCTTTGGTTTCCGCTGTGGGGGAGCTTGTGCTAGTTGCTATCTTGAGACCCTTAGCAGGAGAGCGATGCATGAAGTCCAAAGCATGATTCCGTTTAAGCATAAACTGCCATCTGTGAAGATACATCGTCGGTGTTTTCGAGAACCCCTTCCAAAAAGAAAGATGCAGGTGCTTGCTGGCGAAGATTAGTAGACCACAGGGACGAGTAGTGTGGCCCCGCCAGGGTTTGGAGATTTGGAGCCGATTGAAAGCGAAAATGCTTCGGCAGAGGGCCGTGTCGAGAAAGAGATTCTCGATAATTCGTGTCGAAATTGAGCACCGAGCCCCTTGAGCCATGAAAGCGGGCTGCGCCGACCAAAGGCGCCTGTCACTAATCACTAATCTAACTGAGTCTAACCATGCAAACCTTTTATCTGGTGTTACCACTCTTGTCGGAGAATACCAGTAGTTCGGGTGTATTGAAGGTACTGTAAATCTCAAAATACTCATGACAATCACGAACGCAATCGCAATACAGAGCAAAACACGCTCGTAGGGCCAAGTGGCTGCTGCCTGTCTTTCCCCCTCCTCCTTTGCCTCAACAGACAGTTCGCTGGCAGTCCTATTTACAAATAGCCGAAGGTCGTGGGTCAGACATGTCAGACTTGGTTGAGTATGGCTTCTGAGCGGTGTCGGCACTTTCTGAGAAGGATGGCATGATGCGGAGAACGATTCCCAAATTATGACTTCGTTGAAGTTCATGGCCTCGATATTGCAATGGACTCCGATATTAGAATGCGCAAGCAAGCATGGGTGCTATGCAGCCTCACCGGCACCTTGAAACACAAATCCCTTTAGCTTCAAAGGCTGCCGGCCTCAACGCGAGCAGTCGCACCCTAAATGTTTCCAGCCGAAAACTAATAGTAGCGGCGTGAGGGTGAAGTTTTGGCAAATCAAGGCACGTGACTGACGAAACGCTTCGCAAAGCGTGACATCTTGGCATGAAAATGACTTGGCCGTGTGTGCTGAGTACTCCATGTATGACGAGAGACTTCCTAAACCTTCCAGAAATTCAGCTGTGCCCTGCACCAGAACGCGGCCATCAAAGAACCCGGTGCTAATCATTGAAGGACCTATATATAGCAGCCAACTCCAACGTCCGCGAAAAGCTACCAATATGAGCTAAACAAACAAAGAGATTTGCAGAAAATGCAACCTCACATGCATCTCCAGTCTGCTGCTGAACTTAACATTCCGAAAAGCACGATCTTGCCTCTGTGCGCGTCTTCCGCAGCTGCGTGACTGCAGTTTCTTTCGCCACCCCTGTCCGTGCTGTTTAGAATCAGAAAGAATGCAGTTTCCCTTCTTGAATTGACCAGGTCTGCGGACGGCACCATCCATCACCATCCGACACGTAGACTGTGTAGCACAAAGTCATACCAAACAACTGAAATGCTGGCCCATTGCTATCAGTGCCTCTTGTATTTCGGGTGGGTTCAAAAGGCTCCGCTCGTTTGGTGTGGCACTTTAAGGCTACACAGTCATGCTGAAGAGATCATGCGCAAAATGGCACCGATGCCTGCTGAGGTCTCCCAGACGTGTAAGGCAACATGGTGCGTGCTCATTGGGTCCTGATTGCACGTCCTTCTCATTTTCTCCAGCGGAGATATGCACAAAGCATCCAGTAGTCGAGCAAAGAAATCAGTTGAAGGTGAATTATGTCATCATGACATTCTGCGGCCGGCATGTGGGACAATCGGTCCATAAAACATCATCAGCGACTGATCTGAAAAAAGATGAACAAGTTGAATGGAAGTCTGCCGTCTATTATTTGCCGCATGTTGATCTTGATCCTTCGGTCCTTGTTGTCCCCTATTTCACTGCTAGTGTGGCTACTATCATTTTGGTAGAACTGCTGCGGTGTGGCTCGTGTCCCAACTTGCACAAAAAGAGCAAACAGGCATATTCAGGCAAAGCATGCGCGCCAAATGGCTGCAAAGCAACAGTTGTCCGGGTTGTAAACAGCCTGCATGCCCCAAACCGCTTTGGACGGTTTACCCCCGGACTGGCGCTTCACGGCAGCGGCTGCTTTCTGATGATCCGGCTCAAAATGAAAATCAGTATACTCTTTTGAAAGCTGCAAAAAAGCATTCTCCGGCCCGTATTGGACGAAGTTAAACGTTCAATGTTGCCTTGCAGATGCAGGGAGTCTTCATCTCGAAGCTCCAACTCGACAAAGCATCGACAAAGCTGTGGTTCGCGCCAAGTTTGGATTGCACGGCCGCCGGGAAGCGAATCGGGTGAAGGCGACTGGCATCCTCACTGAAGTCCAGGCCGGTGGTCTCGAAAGGGACGCGCGCTGCGGTCGCCAAGTTAGCATGGTCCAGTCCCACAAACTTGGCTTGGTAGGCATCCACAACACCACACGGAAGTCCACATTTCTCCTTCTCCGACTTTGTGCGCAGAACGAGATATCTGTGCTGACGGTGGCGGGCCATGACGTAGGAGGAGAGCTCCGTGCGGTCCTGCAAAGTGTTGCACTCGGTCTCCAGGGTCAATGGCAGTGGGAAGCTCACAGGGCTGCTGCCCTTGAGCCAAAAACAAATTCACAATCTCTGATTTCGGAGCTTCCGGCCTGGGGCGCAAGATGGGAGGCTGGGAAAATTTCGAATTTACATGAATTTACGAATCAGCCGCGCCGCTGCTCTTACGATCGTTTAGCAAGTGCAGTTTCTGTTACCTTTCTTCGTATGAACGCTGCCTGCTGAAACGAAATGAACAGAGGATTGACCGACGAAAAGGCTCCCTGCAAAAGCAATCGCTGGCACTAACGACAGCAGCTGCGTGTCAGCCTCTTTCTGAACACCCCACCCGCCGGTAAGCTTGAAACCTAAACTACATCCGAGAAGCAATCTAAACCTGGCAAGCCTGTGCATAATATCATTGCGCCGGAAAGCTGAAAGCCCTAAATTAAAATTTAGTGACCTCGACAGCCTAGAAACCTAAACTGAAACCGCTGCTGTTCTTCAATTGGGGTTCTGGGTACGCCACCTTCGGACGTGGGGGGCAGGACAAAGCTGACCCAAACAGCCCTTCAAAGGGACCATACCCTTGGGCCTTCATCCTCGGAGGTGCTGGGAGACTGCAGCTCCGGCACGTAAAAGAAGGAAAGGCCCATGTCTGCAGGGATATGCCTTTCTTCTGGGATGAGTGGTCCGAGCGCGCGCGCGCGCGTGTGTGTGTGTGTGTGTCTCTGTGTGCGTGCGCTCCTTGAGTCCTGGTGGTGATGACAAAGATGAGAGTAGAAGCCAGCATGGTAATGATGATGGCGGAAATGACGTGCAATGCTTCAGAGCTCGACTCCTTCAGGCAGGGTATACTAACTTCGGGAACAATGGTTGACCTATCGAGCAAGTATGCCGCAGACTACTGGTTACAGGCGGAGGTCCTTTCAGAAACTCTTGGGAGCTCAGCACCCTTCTTCGATGGGTTGCCAGAAACGCAATATCGTGGATGCCCGTTCCTACAGCTTCTTGCTTCTTTACTGGTCCATTGGAAGTCGTGCTACCTGCTGATGGATACCCAACTGATACACAAAAGTCGTCCCGTTCCTCAACCTACACGCTCATCAAACACGAAGGAATGCCATTGCAAACGCTATGAAGAAGAACTGACATTGGTAAGCACCCGTCGTAGCGGCAACAAATGCAAGGACAAGAAGCACCAACTAGTTAAGCATGACTCTTTCATCAGAGGCGCGCAGTGCCCGAGAAGTTCTGAAACAGCACTTCCAGGTGCAGCTTGTCGTCTCCAAACGCTCGTATGCCAGTGGCAAACATGACAGGGTAGTCCACGTAACCTTCGCCGGAGACTGGGCACTAGTCGAATGCAAGCCGCTAGCATTGACCATTCCGATCTTCGGGGTATTACCGGTCACCAGCCATGTCCTCGCTCGAGTGGTGGATGCATGTAGAGTGTGTAGTCCTGCAAGGTAAGGCATAGTTAGCATAGTATGTCTTCCTTGTAGCATGTCTAGAAACGAACGCGTGCTATCGATAACGTTTTCGGCTGGATTCACTTTTACCTGGATGGCATCTTCGAAGCTTCCTGGTGTGTGCTGAGAACTCGGGAGCTTGGCCGCTTGCATCCTTGGGTCTTTTCTTTGTGCCCCATTTCTCCGGCATTCATCCCCGCACTCTTTTGCTGGCAAGTATAATCTCACGAAAGTCATTTTCGAAGACTCTCATAAAGTACGAAGGCTCCCTCAAGCCGTGCGCCGGTAAAACGGGGCTTCCCTCCCTGGTGCTACCATGCCTTGGGGCTTCAAGGCCTACAGCAAGGCTAAGAGCAGAAGGTACCACAGAAGCCAAGGCGCCGTTGCCCAAGACCTGCCGCAGGCATGTCTGATGTGAGATGACCCCTTGAAGGTTCAACCCGAAAACAGACAAGCTTGACCTTTCGTCTCAATCATGTGCCGGAACATGGCATGTGGTCCCTACCCCCAAACCCGGGATGGCATCGCTGCTTTCGGAATTGCTGGCCTTCGTGTTCTTGACATTTGCTACCGTTGCAGTGTGCCGGGAATTTAGAACAATTATTTGAGCAAGATTGCCACGCAATCTTGCAATCTTGGTCTCGCCGACTAGTTTACCTTTTAGACCAAGCTTGCAACCAAGATTGCCAAGCAATCTTGCAGTCTTGGCCTCCAAAAGGTAAACTAGTCGGCGAGCAAGTGGGGGCAGGGGCAAGATGACCAAGATTGCTTGGCAATCTTCACAACGATAGCTGTAACCGGAGTGGGTCTTCGGATGCTGCAGATTCCACTACAGCTCCTGAACCGTGCTTCAACCCTGAGGGAGGCTCAGTCCAACGACCTGACCCCCAGGTCCTCTACTATGCACATGAGATGCAGGGACCTCTTAACTCGGGATGCGGAGACCCGAGCAAACCCTAAAATCCACGTTGTACCCTGGGTTCCCGTCTTCTGGCCTCAGTAGCTTTCCAGCTCGGTGGGGTCAAGTCCTCTGTCGCAAAGAGCAGTGTCCTTGGAACTTCTCTCGGGTTGTGTTGGGTTCTATAGGGAATGCCAAAACCGACTTCGTGGCGGGGGGATCGGACTGTTGTCTGTTGTTTTGCGCTTTTCCTTCGGCTCAGGTGACCGACCCCTTATGTGCCCTGGACCCACGGAGACATGGACCTTACAGGCCGCTTCGTAACTCTGAACATCACCTTATATTGGCACATCCCGAATAAGCTGTACGCCGTAGACTTGTTGACTCCCGTGGACCGGCATCTGCAGCAAACATGCCATGCAAACGTGCAGCTTCTTCAGGCGCCTTTCTTGGTCGGCCGAAGTGTGAGCTTCCTGCACGCAGCCCGTCATTGAACTCACGCGGGCAACCGCAGCTTGTCTTCCTCACTCCTTCTTCTACTTATACCGCTGCTACCACAACCACGCGAACACGAGTGCTGTCGATTGCGATTCGAAGTCTGTAACCATCATCACACTCCTCCGCCACCATCATCTAAACGGCGTCGCCATCATCACTGCTGCTCACGACATACCCCCAACCCCCACTCCCCTTCACCAGAAATTGCAGCCAGCCTTGACGATCTGAATGCGCAGCCTGGGTGGTGCGGACTCCTTCGACGGCACGTCGGACCTCTTGTTTGTGGAAACTTGTGTTGTTGACAAATTGTGGATTCTGATTATGACATGCATGGCGCTTCTTCAATCTCTCGGGCTGGTATATTGAATCTTTCGAAGCTCTCGCTCCACCTTCCGGTCATTTCTGAGGCTCGTCGCCGCCTCGTTTACTCTAGGCCACTTCCTTCTATTGGACGCCTTCAGAGTTTGCAAACTTCGACTGTATGTATGCAGATTGCAAAATTCTTGGCCTGACCCACGTGGCATTCCGAAGCCTCCGGGCAAGGAATGTCAAACACACCATCTGAGCTCGCTGCACGTAGCGCAAACCGAGGACAGCTCCGACGAGCACCACACCACGAGGGAATTTGAGCCTGCCAGGATTTGAAGTTCTTTTTGGGCTGTAGAGGGCTTCGGGGTGGTAAAGGCTTCGGGGGTAGGCTGTAGGCCTGTACGGCTTGTTCGAGTCTAGCAGCTGGAGCTTGATCAGCACTTTAGGCTCTGGCTCCGTGCATGCGGAGATGGATGTTTACAAAGTCCTCGATCCATGCTCATCACTATACCCAGCCCTGTACACGCTGTTGCGGCAACTTGGAATGGCCTGGGAGTTTCTGCGGCCGTGGTGATGTGAGGCGAGCCAGAGCAGATGTCTTCGTACACGCGATACCTGATCGAATTCGACAGCTTGGGCCGAGACTGCAGGCTGACACATTGAAATACCTGACGTAAAGGACTTGCAAGAAGCTCCTTTCCGCTCCCTTGACCGATGGACCGGCTCGATCCCTGTAGGCTTTTCGCTGTCTTGCAAAAGGAAACAGTTCTGCAACTGAGAAGCTTGGCACCGGTGCCCTCAATGCGTCGGCCGACACGGAGGCTGCTTTGCAGCGACCTTGAGCGCAGCGCACGTTCAGAATCCTTCAAACATGACATGCTCAATCGTCGCTCACTTACATCTAACATCGCTAAGAGCAAGGCTTGAGGCCTTAGGGCCTATCCTTGGAATTTTAACAGGGAAGTGAGGATGCCCTCTTCAAAGCATTGATCTGAGGATGCTGGCCTTGTAAATCCAAGCGACGCCACAAATTGCACGTTAAATCAAACTGGCACATTCGACAACAGCATGCTCTTCAGCAACTGCATGATAATGTTGAACCCGCATCGCAAGCCATGGCGGCCACGGCACAACGCGACAATATTGCAGAGGGATTCGGACGGGTTTGCTGGACCCCTTATTCGTACTAAATTACTAGTAGCAAACAAAACTGTCGGCGATCATGTTGAAGGGACATGTGCAAGAAGGTCTCAGCTTCATAGAGGCAACACCCTCCAAGCGCATCCATGCTGCTTGTGCACGCGCGATGTGACCTGCGCCAGGCTCACCGATTGGTGTTGGCCATCACCCCAAGGCCGTCCCTGAACTTGGCAGAAGCCGTATGCGTGACGTAGCTATCGATACAAGCCCCTCAGTCGCCGCGGCAGGAAGATTAGTTCAGCCTTTCTGGGCACTCGCCCTTGAAGTCCATCTATGGGAATGGCAAAAGCATGCGGGCATCGGACAATCAGAGGATATTGGACATCCAACACCACACGTGGGCTGTCCAATGCAGTCTACCCTTTCAGGTATGTTGCGATGTAGTTCTGCCCAACACAGAACAACGCAGAAGCAGCCTTTCCCCAAAACATCCTGAGGTCCTGGCACGGTGCATGCGCACGAGCCCAACTCGCGCGCACCCAAACTCAAGAACAGCACGTCGCGATTCATGCGACTGACTGAGACATCCGGCGGAAACCAACCAAGACAAGCTCTATATATAGTACTGCTTGACGCTATGTGGAACCACTCAGCGTCGACTGCGGACCCATGCGTGTGGACAGCTCATAAAAAGGAGCGACAAGGCCTCTTTGGGGTGGATGTCTGAAGCATGGGTGTGGAGGCGGCTGCCACGGAGGAAGCGCAGGTTTTCCAGCTGCAAGGCAATCGGAACCTGGCCGCGATGTTGCGTCGTCTCGCTTGTTTTGGGTAAACCCATTCCACTACGGCATAAAGCTTGACTTAAACACTGGGTGGTGCTCCCCTATCTGGTTTCCAAAGACCTCCGTGGGCAACGACCAATGAGGCAGGATGATCCGGTGGATGTCCAACATGAAGGCCGAGCCTTCCTATGGGGTCACTTTCGTGCATGCTCGACAGATGTTGGACATCGCGAAAATGAAATCTCATGTGCTCTGCACTTCACAACACCTGACCTTTCGTCCTACACGCAATCGATGCCTGTGCAAAGTGTCATGTTCGCAGGCACTGGCCTGTCGCACCTGGTAGCCATAGA
Source organism: Symbiodinium necroappetens (assembly GCA_905231915.1). Classification (NCBI taxonomy): domain Eukaryota; class Dinophyceae; order Suessiales; family Symbiodiniaceae; genus Symbiodinium; species Symbiodinium necroappetens. Next base: position 15,385 of record CAJNJA010010831.1, on the reverse strand, counting down.
AAGAGACCTGCCAAACGAGGATGCTGTGGAAGGCACACGAGGCCATTCGAGGTTCCACATTCATGGAAGCAGGCATCACAAGTTATGTTATGCAGTGCATGGAAACTGGGTTTGTCGGGCCGAATTTTGACATATTTTGGATTTAGAGAAGGCACTGGGAGGCTTCGGCCTCCTACCCTGAAATGCCCCATAATTACCCCGCACAGCAGGAGCACATTCAGTCTGCTTGCCCCAGGCCCACTCTCTTTGTTCAGCCACACTGAAGCCCTCCCGCTCTCGCAAGGTGCACCTTCCGCACGGCGATGCCGAAGTGGCCGCCCAGATTGCCCCGCAATGATATGCGCACATATCCTCAGCTATGAAATAAGTATATATGGGATAATGGAAGCACTGTGGAGCTTATTCTGCCTGAATAATGATATACCTGATGTACTGCGGGCTCAAGGTGCCGCCGGGAGTGTCTGTGCATGAGACGGATCTTGACGCAAGCATGGAACGCGTCGAGAGGGGCAGCTTGGCACTGGAACGAAAAGTCCAGCCCCTGCAAGCAAACTTGAATTAGAACAGGTGTCGGATGGGCTTGTCGATCTTGATCGATGCCTCCGGCAATTTACCAAGGAGCGTGCGACCAAGAATCATGCAAGAATGTCTGACATGCCGCCTGCACTCGCACTGGTGGCTGTTGCAGCGCTCACGTGGGCATAGCAACGTCGCGTGTGTCTAGGAGCAATTTCACTTCCAGTTGTTACAGGCACCATCTACTCGACGGTTTGCGCATGTTTGCGCTTAGAATCCTGCCCTGCTCTTCCATGAAGCCCCGAAGCTCCTCCAGCGCCGTAGCATCGTCCAGTGTGCAGGATCCCAGCTCGACCCAGGGAGCTCCCGGCTTCACGCAGACCTGCCAAGCTGAAGGCGACAGCTTTACAAAGGAGCCTTCCTGGAAAAATTGGGGGGCTCTTCAGCTTTGACATTAGAGTCCGGACACGGGAGCTCAGACCTGGAACTCGACCCTTCAAAAGGCCCCCCAATGCTTTCCTCAATTCGAAGCAGTTGCCCAAACCCGGCGTCGACTGCGGCACCTTGAGCTGCACCTGCCGTGGGTTCTCCTGCCATCCGATCTTGAGCAATTGGGTTTTTCGGCCCAGCTCAGTCTGCCAACACTATCGCAGTTCGGACATTTCGGACTGCATGCCGCTACGATGAGTTGGCTTTGAGAGGTGAGTGAAAATCTTGGAGCTGTACATGGCGAAGTTGGACTTAAACATGCTGGGAGAGAGGCTTTTTGCCGGAGCTGCGGGAAACTGTGATGTCAGATCTTCTGATGGGCGGTATTTCTGTTTCTGCTGTTTGTGCATGAGGCAAACATACAATACTACCGTAGACCTATGCATGGGTCGGAATAGGCTGCTCGTCGTAATGGAAACCCTCCTTGCGCCTGCAAGCTTCCTAAGCATGAAGAAAGACAAAATAAGCTCAGGATTTCGAGAGCATGCGAGTGGAAAACAACAGTCAACACAGCCATGACAATGAACAAGCAGTTGCAAATAACACGTTGGCAACAACCCGGCCAGACTTACAGTTGTGGCAGTCGCTGAGCTGAAACGACATGCCCAACCAGACACACGCGCGCTGTGGAGACTTTAGCCGGTGCTAGGGGGCGTCGCCTCCCGGCCCCAAAGCGATAGAAGGCACTTCGTCACCCAATACCTTGGATGCATGGAAGGCAAACCGCGGCCCTGCAGGCTATTGCCAAACAACGTTTCGTGGGGATGTTGGCAGCGAGGCATGTGTCATGACAAACTTGGTTTTTGGGTATGGGAGCTGCCAGTCCTCATAAGACCAGAAGTTCAAGGACTCGGTTGATGCACTCTTGGAATTACACAGCGACGGCTGAAGAACGTTAACAATCAAACAAACTGGGAGATTTCTGATGCGGAAACAAACGGTTGGTGCGTTTCGGGGTTCTGAGGCTCGTTGTCGCTTGTCTTACGCTGGGCACTGCCCGGCTGCCAGTATATAAAGGTAGCCAAAGACACCGCTGAAGGTGCAAGGACATGATTGATGCCACGACTGCAATGCGACTAAAAGGCTACTGCTACCGCTGCCGCGCGTTCTGCTACGACACAACAGAAATACACCGTGCAAGCATAGCACCAGCCGTCCTACCACGCAAGATGCTCGTACTCTCCCTGCAATAGACCCCCATCAAACTTCGACCAGAATGACCATCCGCTTTTTTGTAGTAATGGGCATGCCCCACAGCCTGAACAAAGTAGGAACCGCATTAAAGGGGCTGCTGCTCCTCCGTCTTGCCGATGACTTCCTGGCATGCGAAAAACCAAAGAACAGCCAGGCCACCAAGCCTTTGTCCTTTTGTGGACTCGTGCTAGTAGCAGCAGCAGTTCCGGAGTAAAGGCTTGTAGTCCTCGTTTTGTCTTTTGTCGCTTGCTGGGGCCGCTCCGCGGGGTGTCGAGGCATCACGAGCAATAAACCATGCACTTCATGCAGATCGGGCATGTCCTTCTCCAGGGGTGTTGATGGTGATAATGGTCGCAGTTAGCCAGGATTGTTTAAAATCTAACATAACCACAGCAGGCATACAAGAGGTATGCATCGTAGTATGAGGCATTCGACGACGACACCAAGAGTGCCAGTAGCAGCTATGACAGCAACACAAGCAGAGTGCAAGTGTTTGTAAATTTGGATGCGTGTTTCAGCTTACCAAGTTTAAAATGTCGTGAGGACTACAGTATGCAGAGTTCTTGGAGAAGTTCGCGGCTTCAGCCACAAAGCTGCTATGCACCCCGCCCTTTGCTGTGGCGCTGACAGTAAGGGTGCGACAAGGACCCTGCACCCTGGGCTTTCTCACACGGATCAATAGAGGAGCCGAGGCCGACTTACTCACAAAAACGTGCGATATCTACTGCATGAAGACCCAGTCTTTTGCCAGGAACCTGGCAAGCAATCGTCTCACATCGTGTTCTGTGTTCAATCAGGGTTCGAAGTCGATGTCGACCGAGGTGGCGCCCATGTAAGTACCTGAAAAGTGCAGACAACACTCTTTGCTTGCACCCTCTGCGCCCCTGCTCTGCTGGAAGCGTATTGACCACTTCGAATACAGGGTGCCACACCTTCCATTGCAGCGGCTACAGTATCTAGTCACTCATCGTGACTTCAACCGAATACTCAAACACCTCAGACTTCAAAGCCGGCCTGGCGAAAGCCAGATTCCCCAAAGGAAGCAACGAATATGCAATGACTATGCCGTTATCTGCAACTTCGACATGCGGCACGATCGAAACGACAGAAAAACTGGGATGTTGGCCAAGTGACAGAAGCCAGGAGTCACAGCGCCGCGCTTTGAGGCTAGGAGATTCGAGGCCGGGAGGTTTTGCCGAGAGTGGGGCGGCTTTCCCCACAGCCTCAGTGGGCCAAGCAGAGTGATGTCAGGATTGCTGTTGAAGGATCAGGACTCAGCACTACTGCTGAAGACTTGGGGTGCGCAGTTCTGGCTCCATGGAAGTGAAACTTGGGTGTTGAGCAACAGTTCAAGAGGCTTCGAAGCATGTTGAGGTCTCGGGGCTGCAGGAGCCCTTATCGACATGCTTTCGATCTTGCCTTGTTCGCAATCGGCGTCGTGGAGCCAACATCTCTCCTGTTGTCTAGGTCCTAGCTAGTCAGCTAGTAGTTGCTTGCCCGGAGGTGGTGCTACTGTCTCCTCGCTCTCCCGTGGTTTCGGTTGTGGTCGGGCACCGTCCGCGGAGAAGCGGCAGCCGAAAGAGCTTGATAAACTGAGTGAAATCAGATTCTGCAACCCTGCAAACCTTGGTGGCCCATGGCAATAGGACTATTTTGATTCCCGTTGTTGCCGGCATGGCGCTTGACGTGGCGGATCAGCTTTTCAACCTGCACATGGAGCTTTCTGCGTTTCCGGATTTGTGGTTTATGGGTTGTCGGCGACGGCTTGGGATATCTAGGGCTCCAGCAGTACACATTCCAGAGCATTCCAAATGTTGTTGAGTTTTGGTGCTGTAGTACCGTGTGTACTCAGGCTGGCATGCCTTCAAGCGATCGTGAGATCCTGTGCAAGAAGAGGAGACTGATTGATATATAGCCGGCGAGGTCCTCACCAGCTGTCACTGCACACATTCAGCAGTCTCTGCTGTAAAGGCGAACGCAGCAAGCCGTAAACATACCCGCATGATTCTAGGGCTTCGGCTAGGCACTACCACTCGGGTCAAGTGTGAGGCCCGAAGCCATTTCCCTTAACAGCTGGCCCCGAGATTCTCCAAAGCCCAGACTGTAAAGTGGCACTTCTAAACAAAGCCCGCCAAGCCCTCCCGGAGCCTGCCACACTTGCTTGCTGGGGCGCTCCACATTGTAGCCTTCAAACCACGGATGCTTCCTGGGACGAGTAGCCGGGGATTCGTCTGGCTTCGCTTGGGACTTGGAAGGAATCGGGCATGTAGTTCGGATGAACCTATCCCACACATGTGAAAGACAGGAATCCGAATGAAGCGAGACAAGTGCTTCGGCTTGTCTTCATCTACATTACACTGCATCCGGCCATAACTTTCACAACAAACATCACTACAGCCTGAAAGGGAGAGGTGCATCAATGTGGCAAACTAAAGCTCTGAGAGCCTGTAAACCATCAAACCGGTGCTTGAGACTTTCGTTTGTTCCGGACTACTGACTACGGCTTAAACCATAAGGAGTCGCAACACATCGCCTAGCCACGCTTGTGCTTTTAATGGTGGTGATCAGCCTTGCTCACTCCGAATTTTAGAAGCCCTGACTCCAGTTACATACTTTCTCCATCCGGTTCGGCTGTCTAAATCCAAAATGCAAGCACATCCTGCATGAACTGAACTTTGCATAACCTGAGACTGACAGTCCCCCAATGAGTCCCACGGCCCAACACGACTATCAAATCCTGCAGCCTCAGCAAACAGAAAGACTGCTCCTGAAGCCCGCTCAAGCATCCTACTTGTAGTCTGAGACCCTCGGCCACTGGCCGAAGGCCTATACCCCTCAAAGGCATCAGCATCAGTCCAGTCAGAGTGTTCGGCCCATCTTCGGGGTGGGAGCTCACTCTCTCCATCCGCTGCAGGCTATTTTTCCCATTCCATGACGGTTAGTGAAGTCAATCTTTTTGTTTCATCAATGTTGATATTATATGCCTGTTTCTTGGCACCACGAACTGTTGTTCAAAGAAGGCTTTCACATAGTCGAGCGGCAAGCACTCGGATACCGATGGCCGATGCCCGGGCTCGCGTTGAAGCCTTGAGGCGAGATCGCGGTGAAGCTAGCAAGTGATTATCGAATGAAGCGTTCGGCGGTTGCTTGGTGCCGGTTGCCTAAATCCCTTCCCGCTTCATCCCAATCCCGAAGTCTCGAATGAACAAGTCCAAGCCTAAGCTTATTCATACAGACATATAAAGACCCTCTGCAGCTGCTGCAAAGGCTAGAAATCTGAGCTGCAGGCATCCAGCGGAGGAGGTCCAAGGCATTCTCTGAGAGGCCTCACAGCACGTGGGCCCCGACACCCAACTCCCAGTGCATCGGAAGAAGCCCCTCGAGTCGCAAACCGAAAATATTCCAGACGAGTCCCTGGAACAGAGCACTAAAACTGGAATCGCCACATGCCAAACCCAGAATGTTGTCATCACGCTGCACACTTCCAGTGCTGTTTCAAGACAAAGCTGGAAGCCAGCAATCACGAACGACGACAGAGGCATCCTGTTTCATCAGTAAACAGCATCTTTATCCAGGAAAGTCAAGAAAGGCAAGGATATAGAGCAAGCACACGGCAGATTCGCAACGAGTAACGGTAAGAAAATCAACAAGACAACCGATGGTCACGGCGTGAGCACGAAGCAATCCCATACACCCCAACAGCCGGCACAGAATGTCGAGGGACTCGAGAGGCAAGGCGCAAGTCGCAAGTGACAACAGAGCTGTAAGCCCTGGAACCAAATTCCTTCAACAGCTACGACGTGATTTCAGCAGACTCGCCGGACCTGAACTTCAAGCTCCCGAGCTGAACATCCAAACAGTGCCAAACAGCTTCAATAGAACATGCGCACTGCCGACCTGCGTGCCGCACAATACAATCGCATGCGACCCAAGACCAACTGAAAGACTGCAAGGACAGCGAGACATGAATTGATCTTATCATGTCCAACCGGCACGCGTTTGAAGTCAACCCTCTTCCTTTTTTGAAGAGGCTGCCTCCGGTGGAGGTTCCGAGCTCGCTGAACTCCGGCTCTCCGAGGCAAATGCGTTGTACCAGGGCCTTCCCAGTGCCTGCGAAGCTGCAAATTTGAGGAACTTGCCATGTCTGACCCTTTTTATAGTAACCCTTATAACTGTAAGCTTTACCGCGGTCTAAGAACTGCACTGCTGCTTTGACGGTTGCGGCTTGCATGTTCTCGCTTTTGCTCTGCCGCTTCAATCTTGTGCCTGCTGCTGGTATCGCCGCTGCTGCCCTTCCCTCTGTTGCTAGCAAGCACGTCTGGTGTCATTGCCATGTGGACTGCTGTGACTATTGCAGTTGAATTTAAATCAAAATCAACTATATGTGTATAACTGATCTACTCCTGCCTGCTGTGATGCGCTTCTTGAACCAGTGGTAATAACTATGGATCAACCCCAACCTCCGCAGGCAGACAACACTGACAGTCGTCGCCCACTTTTTCTACAGTACTGAGCTGTAAGGACGCACGTGTGGGGTGCACTCCTGACTGCCCTGAAGTGCCTCCGAACGGAGGGTGCCCATGAAGCAGTTCGAAAATCACACAACCGGCGGCCCAAACGTCCGACTTTGCACCTCAGGTGCTCAGAACTGACAAGACCATTCAGTTGAGGGCTCGAAGAACCGTGGCGCCGACAACGTTCAGGCTCGGAGCTCGTAGCAGCAGTTCAGTCTTGATCAGAGGGTCACTGATGGATTTGTTGCAAGCATTTCTTCGAGCTCAGCTGCGGAAGCTTACCTGGTCTCGGTGGTTTGTGGCTCCCGCAAGGGAGGGCGAGCGGCTGAATTCCCCTTGCTTCACCACTTCGGGGGCAGCAGTCAGCAAGTCGCACGGCCTCTGTGCAGTGATGACGAGAGGGGAGAGAATGGGAGATGGGGTCTCGCAACCCTAGACACAGCCTAGGGCTTGGCCTGCAGAGTTTCTCGAAAGCGAGGGTTCAACTCCCTGCGTGATCGCTGCTACGACTCGGCTACGACCGTTACGCAATACGACATGGTTTCTTCGAGCTCACGTCAACCACCGGGGGCACCGGGCCCTAGTACTGTAGTGGGGGTTGAAGCTCATTCCGACCTTAAGTAAACGCCAGATTGTACATCAGCCCAGGCCTTTTCACACAAAACCTAAAGCCCCGCCAGCACTATCCCTACGCGAAACTCTGAGCCACCTAAACTTCCTAAACACCCATCCCTCAACCCCCGACAGGCCCCGACCAAGAGCACCAGGTACCCGAAAGGCAAGACCTGATTGGCCGAGGCCTGCCCTCTTCGACCATGAAGTTCTTCTTGCGCGGGAGCGCGGCCAAACACCAAAGATCTGCAAGCTTGCCTCAGGCCCAAGCTCTCGGACGCCGCAAACCGCAGCTCGAAAAGCCCCCCTAAGAGCCAAGGCAGACCCCAAGCCTTTCTTATCCTTTTCTACTGTGTGCGAATCACGATCCAAGAATCAACTTTCCGGGTCGTCAGCTTCCGCCAGGACGAACTGCTGAAGGCGAAGGTCTCGATGCCTCTGTTGGCTCGGAGCTGAGGGCTTGTCGGCATGCAGAGATCTACAGCGTTTTGAAACCTGGATCCGGAATTTGCTGATGCCCGAGCGAGCAATTGATCGTCCCGTGCGTTGCAGAACACCGATCCTCCCAAGTACAGTGGGGCTCGCTAAGAAGATTAAGTGTGTAAACTGGGATCTTGAAAACTGGGCCTTGCAACCACTTTCTGTCCCTGAAACACCTCCTGCAGCCGAGCCACAGTAATCGCCGGGCGTGCAGATGATCAAGAGCCTTCAGGATACGGAGGGAAACACCTGGGTGCAATCTTCTCTCCGGTCCTTGAAACTTCAGATTTTGGCCGGCCTTACAGTACTAGCTTTTTGTTTTTGAGTTCGTGCATTGAACGAGCGACAGCCTGGAATCATGTGCACAATTGTGCGAAACACGGCTGAAACGGATCTATGGGAGGATCCTTGCAAGATTCTGAACACGCACATTCTCGGGCCCCTGGCGGCAGGCAGTGTATTCGTCCAGCATCTCCTGCGCCGCTCACGTGCCAAAAGCTCAGCTTCAAAAAATGGGATCCATCTCCTGGCATTCAGTATTTCATTCCCTGGGCGAACAGGTGCTCTTCCTACGCAAAAGCCCAATCACGATGCCAATGCAAAGGGAACCCAAGCAGGGCCTATGAGCACAGGAAATCGCTCCGAGGAACCTCGAACACCGCCCTGCCTTCTTCTCCAAGTACTGGTACAAGGTGCCACCTGGCAGGTACTCCAAAACCTCGGCTTTTCGTCAAGCGCACGTGGATCCTCAGCCTGCTACCCTAAACATCCCTAAACTGCTCCTGTGCTGGCCAAGCGGCCTCGATGAAGAACTCACGTGTGTCCTCCACATGCTGAAGCTTCACGATGGTCTCCTCAGAGCGCAAACCAAGGACGAACTAGTGCGCATGGGGGCTTTACAGCCGATCTCAAGTTAAGACATGTTTAGACCTAGACTCTTTGGGCCGCAACACTTGAAGCCACTACCTGAGCGGAATGCACTCCGAATGGTCTTGTGCTGGGACACGTGGAGAATAGGCCGCTTGACCAAGCGCAGCCTTGCGAGCAGCCTCCGCAGCATGCCTGCATTTCATTTGGAATCCAAGGGTTGAAGTTCGTCGGCGTTTGTCGCATTAGCGTCAGCTGAGCAATCGCAGTCTCACAGTTGATGCAGCACCTGCCCCACAAAACACGTCCTGCCCACGCTCCAAACACGATCATTTGACAGTGAGACGCCTAAAGATCTATCTATCTCTCTCTCTCTCTCTCTCTTCTGCCGAAAAGCGGAGTGCGGGGGGCCAAGGCAGGGCGCGGTTGCGGAGAAGCGTCGCTGAGAAGTTGAGGTCCATCCTGGCGCGGAGCATTTCTAGGTAGTAGTACTGGATAGATAGGAAGATAGAATAGAAAGAATCATAGATCGATAGTTAGAGAAGTAAAAAAGATAGATAGATAGATAGATACATGCATAGATGCATAGATAGATACATAGGCACAGAGATAGATACATAGACAGACGTAGTGATCAGGAACGTAATCCAATTAAACCCATCAGGCGCTCAAGCAACACTTCGAGGGAAAACGACTACTCTCGTCTGCCAACAGATGACCGCAGACTCATCCATTTCAATCAAGGGCTAGTTTCTATACACTAGTTGTCCCACTACAGATTTTTGGAACTAACTGCAGGCAAGTGCAAGTTCAGCAACATCAACGATCACCCGAAGGCAGACCCAATCGTCGTCGTAGTAATAGTAGCAGTGGCAGTAGCAGCAGCAGTAGCAGCAGCATTAGTAGGAGTAGTAGCAGCAGCGGCAGCAGTAGCAGCAGCAGCAGTAGCAGCAGCAGCAGCAGCAGCAGTAGCAGTAGCAGTACCAGTGGCAGTAGCAGTAGCAATAGTAGCCGTAGCAGTAGTAGAAGTAGCAGCAGCAGTAGCAGTACCAGTAGCAATACAATAGCAGTAGCAATAGTAGCAGTAGTAGCAGTAGTAGCAGTCGCCGGAGTAGTCGGAGTAGTAGTAGTAGTAGTCGTCGTCGTCGTGGTGGTGGTGGTGGTGGTGGTGGTGGTAGTAGCAGCAGCAGCAGCAAAAGTAGTAGCAGTCGTCGTCGTAGTAGCAGCAGTAGTAGTAGTAGTAGCAGCAGCAGCAGCAGGAGTAGCAGTAGCAGTGGTGGTGGTGGTGGTGGTGGCGGTGGCGGTAATAGTAGTACTGGACGGAACATGATAATAGTTTCCATCCGCGCCTGACAATGTGTCCCGTGGATTTGTCGCCTGAGCAAGAAGCCAACCAAACTCCCTCGTGGCCGTGGGGGGAGGAGATGTGGGGACGGGAGGGGTTGATCGGAAGCGAGCAGTGTGAAGGCATCAACACCTTGTGATGCATCCGCATAATCAACCCGCCGGACAGTTTTGTTGCAGAAATGTTCAGCAGAATGCCGAATATGCTCGCTGCATGATCCCTTTCTCAACTCCAAGCGCAATTTTTCACTGTGTATCTCTTTGGCATATGATCAAAAAGGCAGCTTATCACTGATCACTTGGCTCCCCTTACAGGCATAACCAAGGAACGGATCCGAATGGCAACAAGGCGGCCCTTCTTCAGCTCTTGCTTCGTCAACTCCTCACTGCGAATGCATCGTACATGGCACGGTCAGGGCGGGGTCGACCATCTGAACCCTTCTGCGGTCCGCCTAATTAGTCGCGACTTTCTCTTTGGGCCTGGGAATGAAGCGCACCGTGTTGAGTCAAGCCGTTCTTGAAACTCAGCTGGAAGCGCTGGTGTCGTGTCTACCACACGCCTAGTTGACAAGCACTCCATCCCCCCCCCACCCAGGGCACACTACAACAGTGGGGGTTGGCAGTAGCATTGGTTGATGTTAACCCCAGGCCAAAACCCTTGTTCCTTGCAAGCCACTGTGCTTTCCAGGCAGTAGAGTACTGTTGCTGATGCTCGTAGACGAAAAATTGTGAAGCAAGGGCAAACAAACTGCTGCCTAGCTTTGCGATGGATACATGCCGTGTACAACAACCTCTTCACATCTGTTCACAGCAGCGTTGTTGAAACGAGCGCTGCTCAGGACCAGCGAGGGCCGGCTCCTCCGGGTCACCCTCTTGGTTCCAGCAGGCGCTGAACACCTGCCAGCCAGGGTGTGTGCAACAGCTGGCATCCGCAGGCCATGTCATTGTCACGCCTGTCCGTGCGGTCCCTCTCCAAGCACGTTCAGCAAACGGTAGCGCTCCAGCAGGTCATTTGGAACACCTGAAACCTGGCATGTCGTAATGCCAACTCACTTCTCACTCGAAGATGCGGATTCACATCCACCATATCTTACTATGAACTGCTGCGGGGCGGCAGGATCACGGGCCCCGAAGACTTCGGCCAGCGCTTCTCGAACCCGCATCCGGATATAGCGAACACGTCGGGACCTAGTTCAACGTGCCTTTGCCAACTTCATGACATCTCGTCAATCATATCACACAGGTGGTGCTGCCAAAGCCAAGCGTCAGAAGCCGGTAAAGAATCGTACGCCTAAGTACGACATACCAAAGCGAACCATGTCAGGAATTGATGCTAGAAACAAACATCAAGCAAATGTGCATCGCTCTCCTGCATCTGACGCACGGAAATGCTCATCGACCGACCCATCTCCCCTATTTCATCGAAGTCGCCCGCGAAGACCACGGGCATTGTAGATTTTCACGATGTGTTCCCGGTACTCTGCCTAAAGGTCAATCGTCAAAATTCGTCAGTCTGAATACACTTGCAGCGAAAGCACCGATGGCCTCCCGCTGCGCGATGTCATCCAAACGGTCCGGGCGCGGTTTGAAGGTGATCCATTGGTTGCGCTCCAATGCAGCCCTCGGCCAAAGAACAGTCCAAACGCTCTACAAGTAGCGAAACATGGCGAAGAATCACTGGCCTTCTCAAGCGCCGTCGGCAAATGATGCGGATGATGGTCCAACCAATGAATTTCAAGATCCTGAATGCACAAACTTCAAGTTCTGTCAGAGTTCATCTCAGCATGGCGCGGCCCATGCAAGTTGCAGAACTGCACAGCCGCATCTTTAATCTCTTTCTCTTGGCTTTCTCTACGCATGCCCACTACTACTTATGAGTTGGAAGCAGTCAGGGTTCTTCCAAAGGACCTGGGCGATGCACTTCACCACCTCGCATTGGTTTCACAGTTGCCCGTGCGTTGTCCAGATTCCTATGGCGTGCCTGCCCTGGACGTGCAAATCGCCAAAAACGCACACGGCATAAACAGCTTAACTGGCTGCGTCCCACCCTCTTCGTGCAGCGGCAACATCCCACACGGCGCCGACGACTTACCTGTCACGGAAAACGTGTATTCACGAACTCGCGCCGGCCAGGGCGACAGACTACTCAATGCAGTTGGCCTTCCCCTTGAGAGTGCCGCTTCCTGCAAGCGTTTACAACGCAAACATTTTGGACACGTGGAGCTACCAAGCATAATCACATCGAGCAATGGCACATGATACAATGTTGCTGGCCCGAGGGACTGGATGCCCCAGCTGTCAATTGTCGAGCTTGCAAGAAACTCGGTACACTCTTCGCGCTGGGGGACGTTCCTCGGCTGCCACAGAAGAAGCGCACATTGTACGGGTTCAGCAACATGCTGTCCTCCCGGACAATGATGACACTGTTACCAATGGTGCCCGGCATACCGGAACCGCCCGTGAAATCTAGCGAAATCTTTGCCTTCTCTTCTTGGGATCTGTCTTCTCTTCTTGGGATCACGAGTTCGTGAGTGCCCGAGGGGCACTTTTTACAGCGAGCATCATGGACATGAGCGAAACTAGCATCGGGGGGCACAGCATGGATTCGATCTCCCAGACCAAACATCACGAAGTTTTGTCTGTTAGCTGAACCATCTGTCCGATATCATATTTCACGTCCGTAAGTCTCCCACAGTCGCCAGCTCTGCATAGGAGCAAGTGCTCTTTGCTGTCGTGCAGGAGCGAACGGGCGTCAACAAAATCAACATCTTCAATCCAGTGGCAGACCTCTCATGGCAGTCAGCCTGCGATGCCCTCCAGAAGATGTACGTGCTCTATACGTTGTCGATGTCGTGGCTCCAGCAGGCTCGCGTTGGGTAACAATCGTGCACGCGCAGGCCCCCTACACTCTCTGCTGCATACAAGGTCTCGTGCACTACTTCTTTTTCTCAAGTAGCTATGCCCGCTTGGTGAGGAGCGTCTCCCGCCGAGGCCCGGCCGAGCCGCTTGCCGCGGCACATAGCTACAAATACATATAGTCTCGTCGCAGCTTGCGTGCATGGAATCGAATGTGCGAGACGAAAAATCTGCCAGGCCTGAAGCAGGACGGCAGGACGGACCGAACGCTCACGGACCCGGGACTACCTGCCTCGACGCACATGGAGCCGCGGCACAGGAACCGTACTGGAACAGTCGATACAATCCTTCTTGTGAACACGGCTGACTTCGCCACTGTGTTCACGCTGTGCGACAACTCTTTCACGAAGGTGTCACGCAAACTTATGCACCAAGGGCTATAAACTATAAGAATCACGTCGGATGTTTTGCTCATTGGGTCGACATAATTGTGAAGCTGTGTGGCTCAACCCCAACGTTGGAATCGCACGGGGCTCAAATGCCGCGTTTGCCAGAATGAATAACTGTGAATGCATGTGCATGTATGTATCTGTGTGTGTGTGTGTGTGTCTCTGTGTGTGTGCGTGTGTGTGTGTGTGCGTGAGTGAATGCGTGTGCGAATTGGCTTTCGTGCGCATGCCGTGCAAGTGTTTAGATGCGTGTGCGTGTGTGCATGGGGTATGGGTGGGGGTGGGGGTGGGGGTGTGGGTGCGTGTGCGTGCGTGCACGTGTGCGATTGGTGGTACAAACCCTGTTTCGTATCAACGCATGTAACACAACGAGCTCGGCGCAGCTGGCAAGAGGCCCCTCAACCCAGCCGCCTGCTTGCCCGGTCTTAGAGTGTCGCCGCCCGCCGTAGCCCGCAGGTGGCACCGGGACCTGGACCTTCTTTGAATTGCAGTCGCAAAACGGTGCGGAAAAAAAACTCGGCTTGCAAGCTGAACAACTTGTACAATTACGCAGCCTACGCAAGCAGCACTCACTGGCTTTCACAAGCTCCAATGCGAAACGGTAGCAAACATAGCAAACATTGGCTCGAATGGGACAGGCAATAAGGTTCACACGCCGCAGCTTCTTCGCAAACATGTACGACGTAGGCAGCATGGCGTGAAATATCACGCGCACCGTTCCTGTACAGGTTGGTGTTCAAGGGCCGGTGTAGCGATAAAGGGGCTACGCCACCAAACTATTGCACCATATTGCATTCAGCGCTGGTGCCCTTTTTGTTGTAGGCAGCAGCGTACATGTTCAAGGAAGACAACGTTCATTTGCGTTTCGCAGCAGCATGTCACATATTTCAACAAACAATGCGCCCAAACAATTTTGCAAAAACCACACGCTCATGTGCCCGGCAGCGGGAACTAACAGAACAACATTAACAAGGACAGAATCACCATCGAAACGGCATGACACGAACCATCGTCATCCGTCGTCCATCGTCCTCAAACATGGACGCAGGAGGCACGCCCACGGAAAACACACGAACAGTACCGAACTTGCGCCGTGTCTGATCCAAGCGTGGACATTGCATGCAACAACAGGGGCACTGTAGCCACGAGCCCATCCGAGGATGGGCCGTGAATGCCCATCTCTGCAAAGTGTTGTCATCGTGAGCGCGTCGCGGATCCAAATAGTTCCACATTGAACGTCGGCCATTCCAAGATAACACCATTGTTGCGAATATCAGAAATTTCCATTTCCTCTGCAACATTTCCGCTTGCGAATAAGAATCATAACCCACCTCCCTAGCGCAACAGCCAAAATGAGATTTAGCGTCAGCGGCGTCCTGAACTTGTGACCCATGGATGGAACCTGCCCTGGCACAGTAGGACACAGTGGCCGAGAATTGAGATTCCATTGAGTAGGTCAGGTTCGATAAGAGGGTTGCTCAAATAATTCTGCTCTGCTTTTACGACGGCGAAAAGACTCGGTTCCGTCGTGTGGCCATGGGGTGAAAGAAAAATTCAACAAAGCTGCACTGGCCAACCGTCCAAATGTTGATCATGCATGACCTCCGAGTCTGTGCGACGGATGGCGTGAACAAAGTCCTCCATTTTCGCGATGCCAAGAGAGGCAAACACAGAAGAAAAACCATATGCTCGAACTGCTGTAGCAGCACAGTAAGTTTACGGATCCGTCAAGAACAGAAGTTTCTTGACGAGGTCTTGTATATTGGGGGTCGTTACAGTAGTTGCTTCAATCCTAGGGCCCCGGGAAAGCAGCCCCGGGCGGGGTCTGAAATCCTTGACACCTGGCTGTTTTCCTTGGGCCCTGAGACGTAATCTGGCCGGAAACGCGGAAAGGAAAAAACCGGCTGTTTTCCATGGCCCACGGTGGTTTGTTACCCCGGTGCAGGGTCCCCGTTGTTCCTGTTAAGGAGAGAAATAGAACAAAGAGCGAGAGAGGGAACTGTGTGTGTGTGTGTGGACCTCTGTTGCCAAGAGGTACTGTCAGTTGCTGTTTTGCAGGGGGCC
>CAJNJA010010830.1:0-13986 GCA_905231915.1 Symbiodinium necroappetens | reverse complement strand
TCAACTGGTCCCGTGGTGTAGCGGTTAGCACTCTGGTTCAAATCCGCGCGGGACCTTCTTGGTGTGAGGATACCAAACTTGGCCCGGAGCCCGAGGGGGCGTTTGAAGCCCAACGCCGCCAGGGCTTGGAGGACTGGGTCCAGTTCGCGAAGCAACCGTAGCTTTTTGCACGCTTGTTCTGCTATTGCAGCATCTTTTTGTTTGAAGGCTGCTGATAATGAGTTCCATCCATCCAGAAACCATGGCGCGCAGATACTTAACTTGCGTTTTGGTCGGAACTGGATTGCGGTGATCTTCGGTGGGGAAGGGTGGATTTATGCCGTAGTGTCTTTCTTTGAGTTCAACCTGGTGCAACATGTGTGTGTGTGTGTTTTTTTGTGGTCAAACCCTGTAAGAGTGTATCATCCACATACACCACATCGTATGTGAGGTAGTTAGCTGACCAGGTGCTTTTGGCTACTTCCTTTTCCACAATGGCAGCGTCATCATCCTCGAACATAACCGACAGAATGATGACGAAAAGGCAGGGCCAGGTAGGGACTAAGTGGAAAGCCTTGCCTGATGCCTGTTTTAACCTTGGCCTCGAAGAGCTCGCCATTAAGACCTTTGACCTCAAAAGTAGGGTCTGAATAAATACAGTAGAATCGACAAGAATTTGCATGTTCCTAATTCAACATAGTTAACCTAAAGACCAGTTTGAACTGTTTGTTCAAAACTCGCCGATTTTTCCGCCGACAATTCTTCATGCGGGTTGTTGTTCGCGGGAAGCGATTAGCAGAACAACCTACGATAACAAGATGTATTTTTAGTACATCCCATGAACAAACCCTGTAGTAACGACCTGCCTTTTAGTAGAACTCTTCGGCTTCAAAGTGTAGTCACAAAGCCTAGATAATGAATGCATATGAAGACATGTATATAGACAAAGCTCGATATCTCCACAGATCCTTGGTAAAACAATATGCAAAACTAAAGGTTTTTTCAAAGCAGATGCGCAGACAAACCATAGACACCTTCCTACATGCCAGATATGCCAATAGATTTGCAAAAAAAATCCATGCCGCAGGCTGCCACAGTAGGCCCGCGGAGGCCGATCCGCAAAGGCGGTCTTGTTTTTAAGGGTTTCCTTTTCGGCAGTGGGCGGGTTTGGTGTGAGTTTTACGGTAAAATAAGACTATGCTAAGGTGCATAACCCACTTAGTCCCAAACAAGTCATCCCTTAGTCTAAGTCACTTATCTGGATCAAGCTAAGTCGTCTAACTGAGTGAGCTCAGTGGCTCGACTTAGTGACTTAAGGTGCTTTGCCTAGGTCCTGAAAGTGGTTCTAAGTGACACGGTAACTCATGTAACCGAGTTCTGAATGGCCTAAAACGCTTAAGAACCCAACCGACCCTCCAAGCTATCGCACTAAGTTGCCAGCCAGGTGGCTCCTCCGAAGCTAAGCTTGCTAGTGTTGAGTCTATTCCAACATCAACGCTAAACCGCGAACGCCTGAAGCTAACAACCATGCGTCGACTTTACAGAAAATTGGGACCCAGGTGCTCAAACATGTCGGTAGATGCGCAGCCCTAACAGTGTTTCTGCTTGCGGCTCGTGTGGTTTATGCTTGTTCAAGCTTGCACAGTGATTCAGACACTTTGGGCCAAGGTGTGGGATTCAGTTGCAAGTTCATGAGCGGCTTGTGTGCGACCCAACCTCTCCTTCGCACGTCACTCTTATTTCCGCTCCGGTCGACGCTGCCACGGGTGAGTTGCTATCGAGGGTGCTCTTGGGTTTCGGGCTTCGTCTTTACGGACAAGCTGGGGGGTTGTGGGATCTCGTAGGCCTTCTCTGTGTCTAGAACTTCACAATGCGGCAGAGTTGGGATGTCCATAGCACCAGTCAAGGCTCGTACAGGTTTGAGTTGAGACGACCCTCAGTCTGGACCCTCAAGCAATGTATGGGGGCACAAAACCAGCACTGCTGCAGTTGCACAGAACCACAGAGTACCATAGGTGTCAAGAGATTCAAGGCTTCACACGCCCCGAACCCTCGCTCTGGGGCTTAGGATTTCTAACCTAAGCATCTCATTAGTCATATCTCATAAAGTTACAAGTTGCAGACAAGACATGTCGTGGGACTTTTGCAGGTGATGCTCAGCAGCTATATGGACAGCTTCTAAATCGCCACTCACAACTCCTCATGGTGTTCTAACAGGAAGTCGCAAGCGTCCTGGGCAAAGTTGCCAGGCTCTCAAGACATCGGCAGTTTTGGTTCTCAAGGCTGGTACTGAAGTTACCATCCCGTGGCTTTCGTATCGTTCGCTCTTCGAATGCCTTCAAGAATATTTCAAGTGCTTCAGAGAGTACAGCTGCATCTAGCTGCGAATGCCCACTTGCTAAACTAAGGTGCAGAATGCAACTTGTAGAGTACACCATCCTCGGGAACGGAAGGTCGACCCTTCAGTGAAAGTGGCAAGGACTCATCGTGGCCTGACCGGCTGTATGGCTTGTGGAGCCGATGTAGAATCCCAAAATCGAAGCTCCGCCTCTTTTCCGAAGCCATTGTGGCATCAAAAGCCTATCGTGCCATGATAATGAATCTCAACACTAAACCCCGACTTCCACACTCCAGCATCCGAAATAACCAGAGCCAGCTTGGATGGCGGGAGATACATGTCAAAGCGAATTTTGACGGACTCTGACACGAAGATGCTTTACTACAAAACCCCGAAACATCCCGAAATTAGAAGCTGCTGCCCTGAAGCTTCCACAAAGCAAAGCACAGGCACACTGGCTGCTCACTTTTCTTACTTGCGTGCTTGCTTGCCTGAACTCCTCCTGTTCATTGCCTAGTTACTGGCTTGGTTGTTGGCCTGCACCGAGCTTGGCAACTGTGATAAAGCTCGGGCCCTTCTATTCTTTTGCTCAGGGACGGAAGCTCCGAAGCCGCCTCTGCTGCTGTGGACTTCCTTCGCCGCAGTTCGAGACATGCTTCAAATCGGAAGGTTCTTACAGACAAAGTTGTGATCACCCTACAATAGCAGTGTTAAGCTCGTGAGTGTTTGGGGCATAGGGTACAGGGTTGCCACCTGGCTCAGGGGAACAACCAGCTGGGATTTGCTTTTGAACTTAAGAACAACTCTTCCGACTGTCCATACTGCTCGAATCTATGTAGGCACTCACCTCAATGCGGGTGCCGCCCTTTGCAGCGCGCAGTATGAGACAGTAGACTACTCCTGACCAGCCGGAGCCCTGCAACACAAGCCAACCGCCGGGGCAGCTTTCCACCTCGATCAGGAAAAGCTCCCATCATCTCTTAATGTCTTTCAAACTCTCGAATGGTCCAATAGTGGTTAAGTCATCTGTCACAGTAAAAATAAACAATCCTAGTCCCAAACCCATCGCTTGAACGCACCTTCGGCCGAAAGTTCTCAACCGTCCAGGGTAACCGCACAACCTCCGAACCACAACTCCTCAAGCTTGGTCAGGAACGCGGACTCGAAATTGGGCGAGTCTTTCCTTGTGGAAGCTTTTTGAAGAAAGGGGTTTGGGTCTAGTTCGGTGATAACATGTCAAAACTCGGCTCCAAGACCGACTCGTCTGGTTACCTATATGGTTGAATAATGTTTTATCTGAGAAGAGGAAAGGTTAAAACTCACTGCGATGGCATTCACACCACAGGTCTCAAAAGCAATCGGATTACGCAAACTCTGTGGTGGCCAAGAGTCAGCTTGAGCTGCCCAACCTTGGCTTTCCTGAGGCTGCTTTCTTCACTGCAAGGATCTGGAGGAAGAGCTGATCACCACATCAGATGGTGACGTAAAATCGACCCGTGACTCGGGGCCCAAAGTTGAAAACCCGAAAGTAAACGCGAATCATGCCCAAAATCGGTCCTTCTAAATTCAGCGTAAGCGAACTGAGTTTATTATGCTTTGGCTGTGGCTCGGAAGGATAGACTCCGGATCAAGTCGAGGCATAAATGCAATGCCTGTTTCGGTTAGACAAGCGCTTCGTCTAGAGACTGATTTCAGGTCTTGACTGGATACTTCAAGAGATTGAGAACCAGAGGGAATCAAACGAGGACCACCACTGAAGAAAACAATGCAATTCAAACAACTCAAATCTTGCATTACCCAGGCTATGCTCTGATATGTTGTGCATGTTTGTTGAACTTGGTGAAACCCAAAAAAACCCGGGAGATTGGGGACATCACCAGCTCGATGCGATCACGATCCGGAACATGAAGCTCAGGCCAGGAGCCTGTAATCACTCCCGGCATGAAATCAAGAAGCCGGCATTTGTGTTGAAGCTGCCGGGCTCCGGAGTAACTAAAATCCCAGAACCCAAAGCACTTCAGACTTCACGAGCTCACAAACTCAACCCGAAACCGCAGGACCAAAGACCAAGCATACTGCTGGCAAGGGACAATGCCGATGCGAGGGTCTTGCGGCCCTCTTCCCCGACCTGCACCGACCGCCCTCCTTCTCAAGTTTGCAATCCTTTGAGCCTTGTATCCTGAATCACAATAATTTTAGACCTAGATCCTTACTGTAACCGCCGGCCCTAAGCTGCAAGCTCGAAAACTAGATCTGAGCAGCCATGTTGGCATTTCAACAGGCAGTTGGAACTACCACATGCCAAATCCCTTATCTCGGATCCAAAACTCTGAATCCCAAACCCAAATTCTTCATCCTAAACCCTCGACCTGAACTGAAAAGGTGCAGTCATCACGTCATCTAAAACGAGTCTATCCACTCAGACCCTGCCCCCGTGGATTGGAATCACAAATTCTGCAGCCACGCTGAACCTCTCCATCGTCGTAGAGACCATGCTCGGCCTGAATACTCCAAGGATTGCGCATTCTACAACATTTTGAAGGTGAAAATATTTAAATTGGAAAATACTCTCTGGCGGGCATCGCAACCCTCCAACTTCAAAAGAGCAGCCTAACAGTAAACACGGCCCTTCGGTGGAACCTAACTCTCCTCCTGTGGAACCCAACAAAGGAGGTCTTGTCAGAACTCCCCCAAAAAGGGAGCTTTGGAAGGGGCTTGAAGCCTCGTTTAAAAAGTCTTCTTCTTAGAATTCTCAAATTCGAAACGAACAAGGTTGAAGGGGCTTGAGGGGGACTTCAAGGGGTGCTGAAGGAGGGGTGCAGAATTCTCGAAGGGGCCTTGAAGGTCCGAAATGACAGCATTTCTATTTTATTGTCGTCACTTCTTTCCACCACAAAGCCACGACGTACACTTCCTTCTGTTGAACGCCTTACACACAGCCGAACTCCCTGCAAGCCCTACTCAAGCTTTTGCATTTATTACCAGAATTTTCGCCCTTCCATCCAATTTCCTCCACAAGGTGTTGCCGGTTGTTTTCATCAAAATTTACATTCATTTCCTAAGGGGACTGTGGCGTTCGACATGCAAGGTTGGGTTTCCGAGAGGCACACCGCGCGCCCGAGATGCATGTTTGCATCCCGGAAACCCAACCTTGCATGTTGAGCCAGAATTATACTATGCTACTATTGTACTCTCGGTTTCCCATTTGTGCCGGTTGTGCTGTACTATTCCACTATTTACTATTTCACTATTTACTACTTTACTATTTATTTCTTTACTATTCTACAACATCCCCCAGCCGTTTGCGTCTCGGAAACCCACCTGTGCCGGTTGAGCCAGAAATTTACTATTTTACCATTTCAGTACTGTACTATTCCACTATTTACTATTGTACTTTTTGCTATTTTTCTATTTACTTTTATACTAGTGTACCACGACCGCAGCCGTTTGCATCTCGAAAACCCACCTGTGCCGCTCGAGCCAGGTTTTTCTGCTTTACTTTTTCGGTCTATTTACTTTTATACTAGCCTTCCACCACCCCAGCCGTTTGCATCTCGGAAACCCACCTGTACCGGTTGAGCCAGGATTCTACCACTATATTTCTTACTGTTTCAGTACCGTACTATTCCATTATTTACTATTTCACTATTTACTACTTTACTATTTATTTCTTTACTATTCTACAACGACCCCCAGCCGTTTGCGTCTCGGAAACCCACCTGTGCCGGTTGAGCAGCAATTTACTATTTTACTATTTCAGTACTGTGCTATTCCACTACTGAGTATTGTACTTTTTACTATTTTACTATTTACGTTTATACTGGTCTACCACGACCGCAGCCGTTTGCATCTCGGAAACCCACCTGTGCAAACTCCTGGCTCAACCATTTCATTACTCCACTTATTTATCATTTGCCACGACCCCCAGCTTTTGCATCTCGGAAACCCACCTGTGCATGTTGACCCCCAGAGCAAGCACAAAGTCTTCTCGAAACCCCACCTGTGCATGTTGAGCCCCAAATTTGCATGTTGAGCCAGGGGATCCACCAAAAACTAGTAAACCAGCATCCAATACATTTTTCAATCTTTGAACATGCCTATCGTCTCGACGTGCATTGATTGCCGGCCGTTAGCTAGCTTTTGGAGCATCTTTCATGCTCGGGTACGACCGTACGGGACACATGATCGCTTCGACCAATACTTAGTGCATGTTGCAGGCCTTGATAAATGCGCTTGGGGGGCCTGCACGAACTGAATAAATGCACTTGGGCGTTGGGGCGGCATATGTCACCGTCTACAGGAATGCATCATGATCTTGTGCACGATACCGTTACACCTGGAAATGCTTCAAAATAGCTTCCAGGAAACCGTGTCGAACCCAAATGCATCCACCAGCCCTGAACAGTTCGTTCGGCGCATCGCACGGAACTGCTCATGATCAAATTCCCGAGGCTGGAAGCAAGCTTAATCAGCTTACTAGGAACGAGTTCGAGTTTGGCAGCAATTCGGTTCTCGATGGCATCACTTCCTTGCGATCCTTCCAAGTCTGAACCTTGAGGAGCCTGATGCTGTGTATGTCGTGCTTTTGCTGCGATCGCAGTAAAGTGCCAGTAACCGATGTTTTTGTTGTGTTCCCGGCATTGTGGAATACCTTGCAAAGGTAGAGGTTCTTGGCGCGGCAGCGGTATGGCATCAGCAGGGGAGGCTCCAAGGTCAAATTGCGGCTGTGGCAGGGAACTTCGACATTTCCTTAAGGATGAAGGCGGTCCTCATATCCAGTGTCAACAATCACGCCGCGGGCAAGTTTCCACAGTTCAAGGAAGAGCATTCTTCAAGGCCTGCAAATTGAATGCATCTGTGCCTCCTTAGCCTTTAGACAGATCATGACAAATCTGCTGTCCAATACCGGTTAGTACGAACATCTATCTGAATCTAAACTAGCTTTCAAAAAATGCATCAAGAGCTCTGCCTCCAGAACACGACAACGGAAGTGATGTGCTGACCATACAAGTACCGGCGAATATCATCCACACGTTTCCACTCCAAGAGCAAAAGAATCAGCTGACAAGTCGGATTTGTCTGGGGCCGAAACTTTGACAGGCTTGTGCAGCGTTTTGAGGATTCGGGGGTTCCGGATGTCTTGCTTGATAGATGGGACTTTACATTTCTCACACAATCTCCCTCCAAAAGGCTTACCATGGCATGCGATAGCGCTTATTACCTTTTTGGATTTAGGGCTTTTATTAAAGCACGCTGAGAACAGGGATGCTCGTGGACAGCATTATGAAGCTCCTCCGAAACCGGCCAGCCTCAACTGCCTCGGCGTGCTCCACACAATCCTTGAGACAGGGCACAGGTAGGAGCAAGGCCGTGAATTTGTGTAGGGAGCTTGGAGTCTACGGGCGAAACCGTTGCAACAACTGTGCTGAGTTCTGCCAATGCCAGCATTTCCTGGGTCGGTGGGCGCAGGTCGAACGGACTCATCTTCAGGTTGTTAAAACTAGGGGTGCGCACATTGAAGCTTTGATGTCAGCGCCATGAACCTGTATGTCTCCTGTAGCAAACGAACTGTTGGCTTGCGTGTCTCTTGTCAAAGAGAAAAGATGCTTGACACACCGAGCGGGTTTTTAAGGCCAAGAACGCGGTCAGTCATGTTGATTCTGACACGAACAGAACACTGGTTCTTTGGCCCAAGTAAAAACCAGGTGCCGCTGCGTTTTCATGCACAAGACTGTTGGGTCTGAAGCTAGTGACCAAACAGCGGATGTCTATACATCTGTCTCGAAGCGCCCCAAACGCCTTTCCATATCATCGCCTCACCTCCTCCTGATCCACCCGTCTAACATTTCCAAACCTAAGTTATGCGCTCTCATCCCCTTCCCCAGACTCTTGACTCAGTTTACACCGTCCTGGTATTGAGGATGATTGGACATCTTGCCGGCTGGGCCCCCGTCGGGCATGTCCTTTACAGACCGCTGTCAAGCTTCGGTGTCATGCTGCGGCTTGGGTGGCACCCGCGGCTGTGGACTTTCTGGGTTTAGGCAATTTTAGGCTTCAGGGTTGTCAAGGGGCTCATGTAGCAAGCCCAGAATGTCAAACCTTGGGGTCCTGTTTCAGCATGAACTAGGAATTTGGCCCAAGGCCAAGGCCCTAATCTGTCGCTACCGAATGTTCAACGCAAGCCGGTGCTCATCGCAGCGATATCACGCCCTCAATTCCCAAAGTTCCAAATCGCCAAAACCTCATATGAAAACCTCAAACCATGAAAGAAGTTCCGTCCAACGAATAACGCAGTCTGGGTTGAGCCCGGAGCTCAATCCTCCAATTCGCCCATGTCTTCATCGTCAATGTCCGGCACTTCGTCCTCTTCCTGTTTAGGGTCTGACCGGTAGGGGTTCGGGATCGGCACTAGGTTTGAGTCAAGGTGTAGTGTCAAAGGCTTGAGGGTACTGGTACGATCGTCTTTCGGTGCTGCAGAGGTCGAGTCATTGATATCGCGGGCTGAGGTGTCGCTTAGTGGTCTTCGAAGTCAGGTGCTTGCAGGTTTGAGGATTCTGGGAACATGGTTTGTAGTTGACACCAGCCAGCAACCATAAGGATTACAGATGACACATTATGCACGTAAGCTGCATTCAACGGTCGATGGGCGTGTGTTACGGATCTGTTTCCGAATTCCTGACATTTATTGTTGTGGCCATGGCCGCAAATTCTGATAGGAACTACGATGCAAGTCGAATGTCCGCACCAGCTCCTTCCACAACACCTTTACTTGGGCTTGCGAACGTCGTGCCAAGACTTCTGGGCCTCGAGGGTGTGCGGGTCTCTGAGCGCGGCAAGAGGCCGTTTCAGATAGAGATGTATCGCAAAGAAGTAACACAAAGGGGAAGCCAACAAGTAGCAACACTGACAATCAGACAGTTCAATCTAACAGTACCAGAAACAGCTTCGAGAAGTATTCAGCCCGGAGCTGGTAAGAATGGCTCTAGACCTGGGAGACACCCAGCCCAAGCATGCCCAACAATTGCAATACCTGAACTGCTGCTCAGACCTAGTTCCCGATAGCCACAGCTCTGGGTCCTCTTCAACACCACCGTCCTCTTCTAGCTCGTCAATGGGCTCCTGCAAAGGCTGTTTGCTCCTCCGCCCTTCACTACATCTTCAAGTCCAGCTCCATGTTGTGAGCTGAGCTCCATGCAGTTTGAATAAAATTCAAGTTTGGTCCCAGAACAATCGGAAACCCAACGCCAAATGCTCCAAGTCAAGCCAATAGTGCGCTCGCCTCATCTTCATGACCGAGTGCCTTGGAGCGCGTTCAGGTTTGCTTGGGAAGTCCTCAATTTGAGACCCTCTTCTCGTCGTGAGCATGTTCTGGGGAATATTGGCATAAGACAGTCTTGACTTTCCGCTTGCCTCTTCAAGCTTACGATTGACATGTGATTTGCAATTTGCAACCTGCTGCTACCAAAGTGCAGCGGCAGTGTGTCATTGAGATCAAGCTGTTCTCCTCCAATCCACAAGACCCGAACCGTTCTACGATTCTGTCTGCCGAGCGAGGCTTTGTCTATCCAGAAATTCAAGGCGTCAAGTGACTGCCGGGGACTTCGGGAAGTTCAGTGCTTCAAAACGAGCACTTCCGGTCGAGAACCTTGCATGGACGCAAAATCACAAGACTCATGCTGGGTGAGTGGCGGAGTCCCAAGTGAGGGAAAGTATCAGCGCAAGAAACCTTTTCAAGGCGGCATTGCGCGTTGAGCTGATTTTGGACTCTGGACTTCAAGCTTTGTAGTGTTGCTAGGCTTTGGTTTTGGGCCGGGTGCTTCAGGACTGCAGTGACTGCAAACTCAGAAAAAGACCTCGTGATGCTAGGAAGCAAAACATCAGTACAGTTGTATGAGCAGTTTGCAAAGTTGAGGCTTTCAAGGAGTTTCGGCCTCGAGCTGGCAAATGCAGAATCCCGGGCGTCTCAGGGCCTTACGGATCTCGGCTTCAGCTCTCGCCTACGAGTTTCTGCTCCTGTAGAGTGCTGAGAATCGCTTCAAGGCTCTCTGGGAGAGACATCAACGGGAAGGGGGGGAACCGTCACTCCTTCGCCGGCCTTTGCTGCTGCACAAGCCCGAGCAGTTACAGTCTCAACAGGCTGCACCCGAACCCAATCGATCAGCAATAGGAGCAGCACAAGTTCGCTTTTGCAATCAAGCCTGGCTGCATTCATGTATGACTGAATCTGACCATACTGATTCCGGTACGGCATTGCCAAAGCCATGCCGACGAAAGCTAATGCCAAGGTAGTCGTTTTGCCTGAACCCCAGCCAGGCCCGGTATCCCAAGAGTCGCGCAGCCCAAGTGAATACAACTGGAGAGATCACTGCATTGCATCGTCGACTCCTGGTGACTACACGTGACCACTGGGCTAACTACACCAACAAGCCCTGGAGCTGGGTTCTGCTCTGAGCTCGGGACAGCAGGTATTTGCGCATCCCACAACTTCTGCACGCGCTACCGCATGCGATGCAAATGCAGCTCTGGCTGGACCCTAAGATGCCCAACGTGGGGATGCTGGCGTTGCAAAATTGTCTGGGTTGTCGCTTCGTGGAGGCATGTGTTGACACAGCATGTCAACATAGGTTGCAAGGTCTCACTGCATGGAACAGCTAAGCAGCCGCACAATCAGCACAAAAACAAGCAGCATGTAATACAAAGCACTGCATTACCTTGCATTACGTAACGTTACCTTGCCTTACCCTCCCCCACCATACCTTACGTTGCCTTGCTTTGCCTTACCCAACCTTACCTACATACATAAATCATACGGACATACGGCAGCTCTAGCATTGCAAGCCTCAGGAGCCCATGCTTCATGGGGTCAGGTCCCAGCCGACTCGATGGCAGATTGTCCTCAGTCCTCCCTTGCAAGGCCGACTCGAAGGCCGATGCACCCACAGTACCAAGCTCGAAGCTTGAGGATACGGGTCGATGTTCAGTAGTAAAGCTGTATGGACTTCAGTTTGACATTTAGCTTCATCCCCTTTGGAACTTCCAGGCTCCAGCTTGCACCGCAAGATCCAAGCTTTCAATCCCTGTGCACGTCCCGGAATCAGCTCTATCCTGTAGGTTGCACTTGTACCGTCCGAGCAGAAACATTCACGCCTTTTCCCTCGCTTCTCTGCAACTCTGGCACTGCTCCACGGAAGCGGCAGGATGCTGTGTTGTTGCAGGCAACCCTTAACTGCTAGGTTCTCACCCAGGTTAAACACCGTGAGTATGCAGCATGCACCTGCTGCAGACCTTCTGGAATCAAGCACCAGCTGTCCCCAGCTCTGCAGCTTAAGGGTTCTGATCCTGAGCCCAAGGCCGTACACAAAAATCCTGGCCACGGCGTATGGCTTCGGCATACCTGTAAACGTACAGATGTAGACTAGACACAGCACAACCACTAAATAGACTTGGACGATTCAGCATTTAGAATCCGTACTTTAACGGAACCGACAATGAGAATCAGGCAGGCGCAGGACTCCATGCACAATCCTTGTTCTGCAAGCTACCGACAAGGATGGTCTGTCGCGGATATCCACGGCGCGTCTTGGCTGCTAAGATGTTCTATTGCAAGGAAGATATTTGATGCGCAGAAGCATGGGGACCGGGAGGTTTCTGCGAGTCTGACTCCAAAACGCAGAAAACAACTGGCTTCAGTCTACAGCCTGTGTGGAACCTGTCGGATTGGCAATGAAACCGAGATCCACCCCGTCTGTAAGCTCTCGCAGCAACACTCGTAAACCGCTTGTGTGAACCTTGCTCGAACCATCAATCCCCAAATGTCAAATACGAACCCTTACTAAAGCCTTTGCACCCTAGTTGCAGACTTTCAGAAATTTCCCACTGTATCGGACGTCCCTTCAGGGATGTCCAAGCACATTCATCCGGGCGAAGCATTTCGCAGGCTAGCAGCGAAGAGTTGGAATGTACGCGAGCTGCTGTCAAGACAGCGAAATCAATTGCACAACCCAGGCCGCAATTTATGATTCCAGACGTTTTCCCGTAAGAGGCCAATGCTCTATGTCGCGTGAGCACGGACATTGTCTGGGTCTGACAGGATATTATCTTTTGAGTGTTCGTCCTGTGCAAACAGAAACCCAGATTACAAACTCTCACCGGTGCAGCCACTGAAGGCAGTAACGACTGCCGATACAGTCTAGACCATGACCATACACTCAACCACAATTTGGCCACGCGAGACTTTATGTGTTTTTCCATGCTCGGAAAGCTTGGTCTTAGGTGCATGATGTCACGTGTTAGCGTTGCGTCCAGGGCTCTTGCCAAGAACACTGGTGGTATGAGACAAGGCACTCGCAGCACTATAGGTCGTAGGATTTTCCGTGAGAAAACAAGCACAGTTCGACGATCTGGATGTTGCGACCGGATGCTGGTGCTCAGCTCTCAACCGGCAATCATCTTGCTTTGGTCCATAACGAACTCCGTGATTGCCTGGCTGTAAGCGTTCTCCGGCAACCAACAAGCAAGAGGCAGACATGTGTACGAAACCAACAGGCTTACAGAAACTTCTGGATCCGAGGAGGGAGCCTCCGAAAGCAAGTTCAGGTAACGGATTTAGAGTGTTGCATTGCAGGACTGTCAACCTGCCGCTATGCTTTTACATCCCGCCAAGCTACCCTTTACATTCGCTACTTTCTTTCCTAGAAGCCACAGTGCGACTTCCACGTGTCAAAACACTACAGACCTATGGTTACCACTGTGCCCCAATTATCGCCTCAAACCTTGAACCGAGAATTCTAATTCAGGACAGCCGCGGCCACAGAAGGATAGTCGAAAATGAGCGTCGGTGGCAGCTTGATGCCCGGCCTCAAGGAGTTCAGGGGCCTCGAGGTCGAGATTGCCAATGTGCAGCAATTTTTAACTTGGCTGCCTGTCTTGTGTGGTATTCAACATGCCGACGAATGCCCCTTAGCCCTTGACAAATTTTCAGAAAAAGATCAGATCTCAGTCGAACCGTAGCTGTCACAGCATTCATGATAATCCCGAAAGTAACCGTGTCATATTGAGTCCTGAGTAGGTGCGGTACATATATCAAAGGGACAGCAACGCATACCCTGGTCGTCGCAAGAAACATATATCTCGCTAAATTTTAGAAAATTTGACTAGCATTTGGTAGAACAGGTGGCATTTGTATTGGAGGTGGTAGTGGTGGTGTTGGTGGTAGTCGTGGTAGTGGTAGTGGCACTCGTTCAGCATGGTAATAGCGGTAGTCGTGGTAGCGGTGGTAGCACTGGTATTAGTACTTGTTCTAGTAGTAGTAGTAGTAGTAGTTGTTGTTGTTGTCGTAGTCACCACTAGTAGCAACCGTAGCACTAGCGGTGGTGGTGGTGGTGGTGGTGGTGGTAAGCAGTAGAACTGGCAGTGGTAGTGGTAGGGGTAGTGGTGGTAGAAGTAGTAGTAGTAGTAGTAGTAGTAGTAGTAGTAGTAGTAGTAATAGTAGTAGTAGTAGTAGTAGTAGCCGTAGTAGTAGAAGTAGAAGTAGTAGTAGGAGTGGTGGTGGTAGTAGTAGTAGTAGTAGTAGCAGTAGTAGTAGTAGTAGTAGTAGTAGTAGTAGTAGATGTAATAGTGGTAGTGGAAGTGGTAGTAGTAGTAGTAGTAGCAGCAGCAGCAGCAGCAGC
>CAJNJA010010829.1:774-13988 GCA_905231915.1 Symbiodinium necroappetens | reverse complement strand
CCCCCCCCCCCCCCAATAAACGCCGATAGCTCATTGGGGCGAGTTGTTGTGCGGGTGCAGGGGTGGGGGAATGGGTGCAGGAGGCCCTTAATCAGTTGCAAGCTTGGAGACGGGTTCGACTTCTACATGGTAATCCCCTATTGCCTTCAACCCTATAGAGCAAGAGCTTTGTCTTGCTGACATGGCGTTATCTTCAAGTTTGCTGCGCCACGTGGTGGTTGTAACTCAGGCAATCACCCTGAACCCCGAAATTGGGATGTTAAGACACATCGTTTGAGCCACCATCATAGGGACACAAAGTAATCATGTGCCGTCTCTCTCATAGCAGAGTTTAACTGAGACAGCTTCTTTATTACCCAGGAAGCCGGAGGCCACAAGGCTCTAAAGGGCTTCACACTTTGGCAGAGACACCCTTCCTCTCGGTTTGAAAGCCAAGCCTGAGTCTCCCTTTCTCCGAAAGCCTGGACAGTGTGGAACGATTCAGCACAAAAGTCCCGGTCGTGGGCGGCTTAAGATCCTTGGTTTTAAGTTTTTAGGAGTTTCAGCGACGAAAACTCAGGTGGTAAGAACATGTGCCAGCACTGCCACCGCTGCCATTGCCGCCACCGCCAGTCAAAGAAGTAAGAGAACCCTCAGCATAGTCCCCTCTGTAAGCACGAGCATGAACCCTCTGTGCTTCTGGGCCTGATGTGCCTGGGCCTACGTCCTTCTAGGCCCCAAACCCATGAATCTGGAGCATCCTTTCTGCCAGAAAAACCCGCCAACTAAAGGTCGGGAGAAAACCTGAACAAAAAGCCCAGTCCCAATGCCTGAATCCTGAACCCCAAGGCCTTGCAGGCCCAATCCCAAGCCCTAAAACAAGCAAAAGACCCAAAAGCCAGCAAGGCCCTAGACCCGCAAAAGACAGCCATGGGAAAGAAGCGGAGGAAGGACGACGAGGAGGCAGAAGGCCAGCCGGCTATCGGATCGAGAAATCTTGGCCTCGATAGCCCCCAAACCCCTGAAGGTTCTAGTTCTCCTCTTCGTGGTCGTTCCCTGAAGGGAAGAGTCACTGCAGATGATGTGTTCATCTTGAAGACATTCTTCAGAACTTGCGGTATGCCTTTAAGAGAGGCTTTTATCGCACTCCAGCTGTGAAGCTCGTTACTCAGACACCTCGCCCCGCATGGTCATGTCCAAGTTCTGAGAGTTGACAGGCGCTCAGCTTGAGGTCCTCCAAAACCCGTTTTCTTAACACCCCAAAGCGGAGCAACTGTATCGATGTTTCAGAGTGCCCTTCCTTCCGCTTTAATATCCTCATGTTGCTTGGTGTCGCGGCGAGCTCGAAGACTCAAGGACCCCCCCCCCCCAAGTTCAACAGAACAGTCCTGTACGAAGCGCTTCAAGGTTTTCTGGGTTTACTGTATTGTTTCTGTTTTGTTTTTGGGGGGGGCGGGGGGGGGGCGGTGAGAGGGGGCCCGGGACTTCAAGCCGCAGCCATCGATGGTTGAACTTTTGCATGTCGTAGCACCCTGAGCCGCTTCGCCTCACACCCGAAGTCTGCCGCGGCAGGGGAAGGGCAAGAACAACCCGCCCCGGATGCAGGAGGTGCACTCTCATGACTTGAAGGTCCCAGGTGGTTTGTGTCTCTGAGCTTTCGAGATGAGCGGCTTGTGGAGGTCGGAAAACAAGCCGAATCTCCCCAAAACTCAAGCCTTGAACCCTATAAGCTGTGAGCCAGGAACGCCGAAGATCCTCCGCCCACAGCCCTCGAAAGGTTCACAGAATTCACCTTTCGGGCACCCCAAAACCTGTGGCTGCTTCTGCCCGTCTTCGCAACGACTGGTTCGAACGACACTTCCTTTCGTCTAAGCTGCGAAGCCATTA
Source organism: Symbiodinium necroappetens (assembly GCA_905231915.1). Taxonomy (NCBI): domain Eukaryota; class Dinophyceae; order Suessiales; family Symbiodiniaceae; genus Symbiodinium; species Symbiodinium necroappetens. The sequence continues at coordinate 12,122 of CAJNJA010010829.1, read as the reverse complement.
AGACTTCCAGGACGTGGCTGTCATGGTAAGGCCATAGACCCTGCCTAGAGACGAAACCCGAAGCCCTGAACGGGAGTAGGTACGTTGGACCGTATGGCGAAGCTTTCCTGACCTAAGCCTTGTCCTCCCTCAGGCGTGCAGCAGCGCGGAATGCGATAGGTGCCCAGTCTAACCTCGGCCGTCAACACCCAACCTTTACAAAGCTGGTTGGGTTCCCGTAAAGTAGCATCCCTCTCAAAGCGCAGCCCTTCCATGTTCCTGGCGCTGCAAGCAGAAGGTAAGCGAAACCCTGAAACAGGCCTCTTCGATTGTAAGGCCATGAACCAGAAATATGCCCCTGCTCTCAGGTGGGAAGAAGACCAAACAGAAGGCCGTGGGGGGCTTTCTGCTGGATGCTACATAGCTGTAGCCGCCCACACTCCAAATGCCGTACAATCTGTCAACAAAACCTCTAAGCCTTAGACTCCGAAAAAGACTTGACACCGAAAGTGCAAGAGTGATGAACACCTTGAGAGAGCTGCTCTCTGCGTCAAAACGATGTTTCGTCAAACGTTCCCTCAGACCGTGACTCAAAAGTCAGTTCTGGCTGCTGTCTTTTCCCGAGGCTGCAAGGAACGACCCGTGAAAAGACAGCAAAAGCCCCAAGTCTAGTAATCCTCATGGCAGGTAATTCACGTCCAAGACTTGACGGACACGAAGCTCGAGGACTTGGTTGGCTTCTTCAGGTCTTCGACTAGCGAACGGGTGCCGGATTTCCAGGTGCAGTTACATAGGATCTCGGGATTTCAGGTGTAGGGAGTGTGTATGGTGCAGACTGTTCGACCCTGATTCTGATTTGTGGAGTTGTCTGATTTTCTTTATTTATCACTAGGTGACAGCCCCGGTCTCATGTGGCTAAAGCATGCATAGCTTTGAAATGGGGGTACCAATGTCGGCAGCTTGCTGGTACTGCAGATGCTGGGAGATGATAACGATCCCTACACGAAGCCCAAAATAACCCATTTTCCCTAAACCCTGAGACAAGACGCCGGACGTGTCGAAAGCGCAGCCATACATTCCGTGTGGACATGGCACCCGACGCCTTTGAACGCACTGTCGGACAGCAGTGCACCCACCTGTGTAATCAACAAAGGAGTGTTGGTGTGGTGCTACAAGGAGCGGTGGACCGCTCATATCACACACACACACACATGCATGCATACATGTCGAGTTGTTATCGAACCGTGTCGGCCTGCAGTGCAACCACCACTGCGGTCCAAGATCGAGTGTGGGTGTGGTGCTACACTCAAAACCCGAAGCCCTAAAGCCCTAAACCCGAAACCCCAAAGCTCGAAAGCCTAAAACCCTAAACCCTAAAGCCTAAAAAGCCCTAAACCCGAAATCCCGAAAACCCCCAGCCCAAGGCCCCAAAACCCCCCGTGGCCAGGAGCGCGAGAAGGAGCTCGCCGAGGAGCTCCGAAAAGCTCGGCTCAACCAGGGCTTGGTCCCCAAGGGTTTAGGAGGTTTAGGAGGCTTAGGAGATTTGGGAGGTTTAGGGCTTAGGGTTTAGGGGTTTAGGGTTTAGGGTGTAGGGTTTAGGGATTTAGAGACCGAGCTTAGGGACTCAGAGTTTAGTATTTAGAGCCCCAAGAGATTACTAGGGAGTTCAGGGTTTGGAGTTCAGGGATGTAGGTTTTGGGGATTTTGAGGGGAGGGTGGGTTTGGTCCAGGGGTTTGGAGGAGATCAGGAATCTAGCGGCTTAGGGATTTAGGGGTTCGTCGGTGAGGGATTTAAACCCTAAACCCTAAACCCTGCTCCAAAAAAAGGGCTTTGATGAAATGTCTGGCCCTCAGCTAGTGCCCGGTAGCAAGGAGACCAGGATGCAGAGAAAGTGTTTGGGGTTTTGGTGATTGAGGGGTTTAGGGTTTATAGGGTTTAGGTTTAGGATATAGAGGTTTGGGGGTTCGGGATGGAGGACAGATGCAGCGGTTGCAGGTTTCAATCCGGATTTCTGTGTTCATGCTGCGATTCTATGCCTGGTACGCCCTTGTGTGCACAGTTTGTTTGCAGATGCGGCTGTCGTCGAAGGCCCTTGCGCATTGGTTTTCGGATTTGGGGCTTAGGATGCGAGGATGAGGGGTCTAAGTTGATTCAAACGTTGGACTGATGTGTAGGGTTAGGAAGTAGCTTCATTTATGGGGCCGACTTCCGGATTTATCGCCGAGAGCCTTCACCCTTCCAAGCGAAGTTTCGCAAGCCTGTAACAAGAAAGGAGAAGTACGTATCCAAAACAGCTTCACAGGGCATGCCAGGGCTCGGGATTTGCGCCTGGCGACGTTTGGCGGACTGGGGATGGCCTGGTTTCGGCATTTGGAGGCTCAGGGGACCCGGCTTGTTATTTGGCGTCCGAAACTTTCAACCCGAATACTGTCCCTAAGCCCTAAACCCTAAACCCTCCTGAACCAAGACCTAAACAAGCCCTCAACAAGAATGAGACCCAAAACCCTCTGGCCTTCTCTCCCCCTCCCCTGCAGCGCCCCCGCCGCAATCTCTTCCTGCAGCGTCTTAGGAAACCTGCGAGGGGATCCACCGGCTGGGAGCTCAGATTTTCAGCCTGAAGGGGCTTGGGTTCAAGGTTCTGGGTTGGGGAGCATCGGGTTCAGGGTTTACACGAAGTTTTGCGGGATTCCGTTTGTAGTCTTGAGTTTTGTTGCTTTTTTTTGTTGCGGTTTGCGGTTCCGTTGGGCGGAGTTAAGGGTAGCTGTTCTCATCTCGTTTCGGCTAGCCCAGGCGATAATTATCAGCAAAGCACGACTGCGATGACCAAGGTGGCAACCTTGACTTAATCCCTGGCTTCATTTTAATCCAGCTTTCTTCTCATCGCAAACCCGAAAGGCTTTGCTAAAACCTACACCCGAAGCTCAAGCGCTATTGGTACCACCAGCAAGATTTGGAGCATGTGGGCTTGTGCCCATACTGTATGTGCCCAGGACCTTAACGTACCCATGAACGAAACAATTTATGTACTTTATGCCTTGCAGGGTGTATGATGATCATGTAGGGTTGACTCCAATTATGGGGTTGGGGGGCCTTTTGGGCATTGCTTGCTGGTACCAGCATAGCTGCATAACACCTTGCGCGGAGACTCTAAACCTTTGTCCCAAAGCCTCGAAATCCTACACCCTGAGCCGTGGAGCCTTGCATGCCGGTGTGAGAGCGAGAGTCGAAGCCCTTCAGAGCTCGTGAAAGCGAAACCCTTCAGCCAGGCAGCCTGTGGGTTTGGGATTTTAGGGTTTGGCCGTGTTTTGAAACACCAAGAAGACATCGACAGGGGTTACAGTCCAGGAATGGTTCCAGGAATCTGGTGTTGGAAGATAACGCATCGGGATGATGCACTGTGGCTTGGATGCTCTGGCCGCGGGGTAAACGATTCAAATGCACAAGCTGCTGTAGCGAGCTACCGGGCATGGGAATGATCCCTAAACCGAGTGGTGGGCACAGTTCTGGCCGAGGCAAACAACCGAATTCTGTGGCAGAGACAGGTGACATATGCCAATAACGCCGGGAGCCCGATTTTTGGTATACGGGAGTCCAGGTTTTGCTTCAATAGCCGTTACTGAAGCGCATAACTGTTGTATTGAAAGCTCTCAGATCCTGGCAGCTGTTGTGCTAGATTGTGTCTATGTTTTATGCCCAGAGCCTGCTGCCCACTCTTGAACCCTGCATCTCTTCAAGGTGTCGTGTGGAGCCATGCCCATATTGCTCTTGAGAGGTTTTGGCTTCGCGAGGGTATCCGGGTAGCTTCTGGCAACTTGCGCTGGAGAGCAGCGACAACGGAGGATACCTCGCAAAAGCCGTGGGGCACACGAGAAGCCCCGTCTTGCACAAGAATTCTTGTTTTGCGAGCTCTCCCACGCAACTCAGAAACACCGAGCCCAAGACCCGGTATGAGAAACCCATACATGAAATTTGGTATTGCTGATGGGGGGTGAGTCTTCTCCAGGTGGAGCACAGCTGTCACTTGAATGGGCTCAATGCCTGCCGGAACAGCCTCGCCCTGATCGTCCGAGTTTGACGAGAGTCAACTTCACCCCCTCAAAACCCTAATCCCGAACCCCCCCACCACCAAAAGAAAATCCAAATCCCACTTTAGGGCTTTGTCATTGTACCAGAACCCTGGCCAGGGCTTGTCCCAGTGGTGAGTGCTGAAATCCCATTCCCTAAAGCTCAAGAGGCAGTTCACCGAGCCGAACAAGCTCACCAAGAAGTCCGCCGGGAGATCGAGAAGAGGCCTGCACAACTGAATGATCTAATGCAGGGGCCCTCGTGGTTGCTACTGGTCTTGCTAGCTGTTCTGAATAAATTCAAGAGTAGAAGAAGCATGTGTGTCTTGTTGCTTTAACTAAGTTTGTTTCACAGCACAATACACAGTACCCAAAATCTCTGTTCAGGCTATTCAACCTCCTACAGTAGAAATTGCGGCTCTCTTGGGGTTTGGGACTTGCCGTTCGAGTCCAAGCTTGACACAGGGCTTACTGTGTCGAGTTTAGGGTTATAAGTTTAGGGTGTAGGGTTTAGGGTTTAAGTTGTAAGGTTGGAGCAAGCAGCCCTAGCAGCTTCACTGCGGAGCCAGCTTTCGCATCCGGAAAGCCTGTTGCAAAAAGTTGCAAGGCTGAGGGGCCATGGCGTCGGAATTACCAGCAATACAACCCCTAAAAGCTGACCCGAGTCCGGCCCCAAACCCTGACGAGCACCCCGGGCCCTCTCTAGCGCTTCCGCTCCAAGTGTAATATGCCGAGGCCTTATAGTATCGGGGCTTCACGGGGTCTTCAAGGGCTTACAGCTCTAGAACAGGGCCCTTGATAATCAGGATAAGCTTTTTCTGGGCTTCCTAGTTTTTTGGTTGTTTTCAGGATTTGGGCTGCAAGTGCTCAGAATCGGATTGATTGGGTTGTTTTACGGCTTTGCGTGTTTTGGTTTAAGGGCTTATAGGGCTGCTAACACAGGGCCCTTAGTAATGAGGCTAGGGTTTCGCGCTTTATGAACATGTAGTTAGATTGGAGTTATAGCGGGCATTGTCCTTCCTACTTGTGCAGACATTGAAGCTTTCGGGCCTTCAGGGTCTTTGGTGTTGGAGTGTTGAGTGCTTCGGATTTAGATCCTGTTTGGGTCAAGGGTTTGCTGTTTTTCCGCCGTCTTGTTGAGGCCTGAGGGACCTCGGGGCTTAAACCCAACATAGGCCTTAGAAACAGGAGGCCAGAGTACCCTTACAGAGCCCGTAGAGAGAGCCTTGATCGAAGAACTGGAGGGAATCCCTTGTCGGCCCCTAATATAGGGGCCTGAAGAATTACCTATATAAAATGGGGGCTCCTTATTATATTAATACTATAAAGGACCCCCAAAACCCTATTCTAATCTTCTAGTAGTCGAAATTTTCTTACGACTCCCTCTTGGAGTTCTATACACCTTCTAAGATGAGTCGGCGCCGCTCCGGGGGAGGCGCTTCCGGCGTTGAACGGCTTGGGCAAGCCTTCGGCGGCCCAAAGGCTCGAGGTTTTCAGCTGGGATTCTGAGTTGTGTAGGAGTTAGGGTTGAGAGGTGTGGAGTGGAGGGTAGCATAGGCGCTGGCCGGCACCTCAGTCCGTGCTAAACAAGGTTGAGTGTTTAGCATTTTAGGCCGTAGAGTTCGGGACCTTAGGCTTCAGCATTTGGGGTTTAGGGTTTAGGATTTTTTGTGCAGGGGATTTAAGGTTTAGGATCTTTGGCTTTCGCACTTCGGGTTTTGGGCTTGGGAGCTTCGGGTATAGCTTTTAGGTGTGTCCAGCCTAGCAGGTTTAAGGTGTGAGGCTCTGTGGGATGATTGGTTCAAGGTTGAAGATGGAGCGGTTCTAGCCGAGCGCCCCTAGCGGCTAGAAAGACCAGAAGGTAATGTAGAGACTTGATTGCCTAGTAATAGCGTGCCTTTTCGTTTCCACAAAACAAAATACTATACCAGTTGGTTTCGTAACTAGCGCCGTTTTCGGGGTATTGCCAGGCTCACTCAGCAATTCGGTCAGGTTAAAAAGCCTCCATGCTGTGAAAACCCAGAACCTCTCCACACTGAGGCCTAGAACCTCAGCCATGAACTCTAAACCCTGAAACCTTAGCGTTACATGCAGGCAGTGGCTCGATCGGGATGGCGCACAAGAGGGGCTCGCAACTGCAGCAAGCAATCTGAGTGGCTCCAAGCACCCAATTAGCTTTGTAAGGTTTATACCCTAGACCAGGTGGGGGTGTCCCTTTTGACCATTCCGCATCCAAGCCAAAGCATGTTCCTGCTTGTTGACCGCTCAAGCTAGCTTAACAAGAGTTTTGATGTAGAGCGCCGACTGTTTGCCTCGAGCGGAGCTGTCTAGAATATGAAAACACCGAAGTTTCATGTCCGAAGCAACACTGCCCAAAGCTTAATGCAGACCCTTGATTAAATAGCCACCCTGCCCCTAGCCCCAGCCCCCTGTAGGGGAATATATTCGGATTCGTTACAGGATCTATTGCGAAAGCTTAAAGCTCAGAGTCCCACACGCAAGGTAGTGGAGGGTACACGCTCAGTAGGTCGATGTTTTCACATGGGTAGTTGCGGGTTGGGGCATGGGGAGCTGGGCTTCGTAATCGTTGCAAACACTGGCGACACCGCGCAGCGACGGAGTCATGCAGAGGGAGCATCATGTGGGAAAGGTGTCTCGAAGGATAACGAAGGGCTGAAGAGGACGCTTGCACTCAGATTGCCGCAATATGGATTCTTGACACCGGGGTCACCTAGACAGCTCACGTGCCAAAAATCTAGTAACCCGTCTGATCTGGGATGCATCGGTGTAGAGATTTCATGGAAGGGTATGGTGTGGCATGGGACACCGGTCACAAGTTTCACGCGATGCTATCGCTCGGCATTGCGAGTTCCCCCCGTCGGACGATCATGGAACCGATGTGTTATGGATTTCTTTTAGGGAGCATCAGCTTCTTATGGCTCCTGGCCATACGTAAAGTGCACTTATTTGAGGCTGCCTGAACATCATCGGGTCAGCCTCCATAGGTAATCAACGTGTAGAGGATTCCGTCTGCTACAACTGCTGTAGAACCCTGTTCATCTAAGCGCCTGCCGTTGCATGTGCAGGCCGAAGTATAGTATGTCTTGCCCCTGATGAGTAGCAGTATCGCTTGTAGTCCGTGCGTACTTGTACTATACGCCCAAACTCAAGATTCTAGACTTAGCCCAACGCGCTTCACCAGAAGAAAAGGGTGCCGCTAATGAGTCGTTTCGAGCGGCCATCGGTAGGTGTAGGGCTGCATGAGTTTTGTGCAGCGCTGCATTGAGTTAGGGTTTGAGATTTGGCATTCCATGCTTCTTCTTCGGCAAAGGCTTGTGCTCAGACCCGTAAGAACCCTTTACCCTAATTCGCCGGTTCTCGTGCCTGTTGGGATTGGATGATGTAAGCCTGAGTTCGTAGATTCAGGCAGGCAAAGCGTCAACGCCTTGGGGTTGGAATAGTTAGAAAAAGCACCCCCTTCTTCATCATCACTATGAGTCGCTAGCTGTATAATTATACTTATAGCTATTCTAGCAGAAAGCCCTCTCTGTCATCATTGAGGCCCCTGCCGATGCTTATGCCACGCAAGTCGCTACTACTGGGAGCTGAGAGTCGACCTCGCTCTGCCTCTGCTACCGCCTAGGGCCAGAACCCTTCATCCCGGCGCATCCAAGCGGACAAAAGTATCTGGCCGTGCTGGTCTTGCGCAGAACGGATATTCCATAAGTTTTTAATTTTGTTCCTTAAACTTTTTTTTCTCCTTAACCATGTTGACCTAACTTCATTCCTTGATTGAGGCGCATTTGTCCAGTCTGGGCCCTGCGAGGTTTGATTCATAGCATGCTTTGCAATGCCCTGAAACTGTACAAAGGTAATTTAATCTGCACGTGCCTCATTGCTGGTGCTGCTGCATTTCTTTTGCCCGCAGGCCTGTTCACTTCCGACAATAGAGCCTGCCCAAAACCCTAAATATTTACCCCATTCTGTGTCAGAGAGTGAGGGTACAAAGCCGCTAAAGCAAGCTCTTCCGATTCTCTTGATCTTCTTCGGTGCGGTGTCATCTTAGGTTTTCCAGATTCGTTGAGGCGGTACCATCTCTCTGTAAAAAAAATCCAAGGGGTTTGGAAGCAGAGGTTTCACTTGAGTACCCGAGGCTACTGGACAGGCGAGGCATGCTTCCAACTTCATCATGCGTCGGATGCTTCTTCGCTTTGCTCGCCGCCTTCTGCCTTTTTTTTGTTTTTTAGATTTTGTTTCTTTACATGAGCATTGTTCTTGTTGCTTTTGGGGTGTTGGGTTTAGGACCTCGGCGATGTGCTGCGGTAACTTGGCCGGGCGAGCTCCAATCAAGCCTGTGTAAAAAGGTTCGAGGTCATGAGCTTAGATAGGTTAGATGTTATCATGTAGAATGCTCGTTCACATCCCCAAATTCTGTGCTTTCTCTCCCGTTTCAGCCTTTTGCTTCTTCAGGCGTTTAGGTGTACGCGGCCGTCAAAACTTAAACCCAGCGAAACCCTGCGACTGTCAGCCTTACACTGGGCAGACTTTGGGACGTCCTAAGTAGGAGATATAGGTAGGGAACCAGGCTGGGGCCATGCGACGTCCCCTGATCCAAGCAGTGGATCCGTCTAACCTGTCCTGAACCACAAAAGCTGGAAAGCCTGAACATGGTGACCCGAATTTCGGCCTACCTGCTGCGCCCCCTGATCCTTCTGCAAGCTTCTCATATATAGGCCCTAGATCCTGATCCTTTTGGAGTATGCTTCAATTCAGCTACGGGGCTCGCTGAGGACCACGCCCTCTGCATCCCGCCTGAAGCGCCCGGCACTTGGTCTCGTGGTAGGGGCGAGCCCAAAACCTTGTTTATTCTTTGAATCACCGTGAGAAGACAGCAAGAATAAAACCAGCTACTGAAGACAAACATACCGTTCAACCACAGGCCTGCATTGTTAGTCGTAATGATACGAAGAATCACACACGACCTAACCAAAATAACCATCAGCTTTCCGGAGCCATTATTAAAAGAAAGGGGTGAGTTGCATCAGCTGGATGTCATAGTTCGATTAAGCCCTTTACAAACTGCTCGTACCTGAACTGTTACACCCTTCGCCCAGAGGCCACACAGGGCCGCACGGTGTAGAGATGCGAGGGCTTCAAGTTGAGTTACTCTAAGCTCAAGCTCTCTCTCTTCCAAGCTCTCTCTCTCTCTCTATATATATATATCTATATCTATATCTATATCTATATCTATATCTATATCTATATCTATATCTATATCTATATCTATATCTATATATCTATATATCTATATATCTATGTATCTATCTATATATATATATATTTCTATGTGTGTATAGGTGCATGTATAATATCAGTAATCTTCAGCGCTCTTTCTTGAACGGCCTCAATCTTCGGACCCCCTTTTGTAAATCCATACTGTTCGAGGAGGGTTCATAAATCCGAGGGGGGTCTGAATAGTTGCAGAAGTTAGCTATAGCAATACCGCCCAAGCCTTTATACAACATAAGCCCCGAAAAGAGCCCTTGAACCGTTATTAAAGTTGAGAGATTGGAAATGAGGAGCTGAGACTGATCGGGTGACTTCGAGGTCCAGCCGGGGAAGGGGTCCGTGATCTACGATTCAGGGCTCAGGGTTTAGATGCTGGAGTATGGGGTTATAAGGGGTCTTGAGATGGTCCGTAGTTTAGCATTGTAGAGTCTCGGAATACAGACAGGGCGGTGAAAGCACGGGGTGTGGCGGGCAAGGCAACACAATTCAACCACTTGACGCTGCATTGTAGTGCACCTCCGGCGAGGCGAATATGAAGGGTTGAAGGGGTGCTCTCGCTGGCGTAAGTTGTTGATCTAGTCTTCTTCAGTTCCTGAGCATACTCGTGCACCCGCGCAAGTGGGTGAACATGAACGGCTCAGTACCATGCGGTGGTGGAAGCCTCTTGTGAAATCACGTGGGTGGGGTCAGGGGTGACATCAGACATGACGTATAAACCTGATCAAGTAAGCCCTGGTTCCGATACCTCGCCATGCAATATAACCCAGAACCCTGACAGTTGTGTCGGGTTCGCTTTTTCTGCTGCATGTGATGCCGGATGGTGCGGGTCCTTCTCGTAGACGGGCCACGAGGGGACGTGCTGGGGGAGAGCTGTGCTCGCGACCCATAGGCCCCTAAGTAGTTCCCTTTTGGGATAACCTTCGAGGATTTTAAACAGAAACCACAAAAAGGAACTACTTAGGGGCCTTTGGGTAAGGCTTGAAGGGTGGATGTTAGATGTTGTTTCGCTATGTGTCACTGGGTAGTTCTCTAAATTATTTTGGGGGTCGTTTTTATAAGGGTACTGTACTGCGTTGGGGACCTAAAAAGGGACCCCAATTTAGAGAACTACCCCTATGTGTCACAGTTTGCCTTCGGCATTTTTGGGCTAATTGCGCCTGAGCTCGGGTGGCTAATGCCGTGGTACCCTGGCCCCTGGCTGTGTCTAGGCGTGAGTGTTGGGAAGGCCTGAGACAAGACTTAACATATACGTGTGGTGGATCGGACGGGATGACAGGAGCCAGAAAAAACAGTCTAGCTGTAAGCTCGTAGCTGGACAAGCCCTCTAAGCTCGCTCTCAAGGCTGTAAGGTCTAGGTACCCAAACTCGTGAAACCTAGAACCCTGTTACAAGTTCTTGGCACTTAAAATACCCTGAAACCCTAGCGGCCCCTGCCTCCAAACAGGAAGACGGTTTAGGGTTTGGGTGTTTGGCTAAGACTAAGATCTTTGTGAGGCGGGTGCGGACCGAGTCTCGGGAGCCGGCGGGCGACAAGGCCAGTCTTGTGCGGGGGTTTGTTTAGGGTTTTAGGGTTTGAGGAAGTTGGGTAAATCTAAACGCCAAGTACAACTACACCTAATAAAAGCATGCAAGTGGTTTTAAGGCTGTGGGTTTTTTGGCGTTAGTGACTTAACTATCGGGTTTGCATAGGACGGGCTGATGAGCTTCTGCGAACTCACCGGCAAGCTACTGCAACTAGAGCACAGCGTGCCTTTGGACAGCGGAAGCGTAGCGGACCCCCTCGGCTCAAGGCTAAACGCTTCCGGAACATGACTATATAGGCGAGAGGACCTAACTAAATTAAACCCTGAGCCCCAAACCCTGCGCGCTGTAAGTCTCAGGCCTACAGGCCCGAAAGCAGTCGACCCTGTAATATGCCCTCATCGATCCCTAAAAGTGTTGAAACCCCAATCCCCAACAGCTTGGATACTGCCCCCACCCAGCAACAGTTGAGTAATATTCATAATATGGAGATA
>CAJNJA010010828.1:0-13989 GCA_905231915.1 Symbiodinium necroappetens | reverse complement strand
AGTCGGAGTCGGAGTAGGAGGAGGAGGAGGAGGAGTAGTAGTAGTAGTAGTATAATAATAGTAGTAGTAGTAGTCGTCGTCGTCGTAGTAGCAGCAGGCAGTCGTGGCGGTGGTGGTGGGTGGTGGTTGACTGGCTGGCTGGCTGGCTGGCTTGCTTGCTTGTTCATGCCATAGGAAAATGCAGAAAAAACACACAGGAACATATTGCCACCTACCCATACCCTCGGTCTGCTGTTTGTGGGACGATCCATCTGAAGTATACAGAACATCACAAGCAACCAACAAGAATAAGGATCCCGAATCTTGGGAAACCGCGACATTCAGGCCCCTGGTTGCTGCTGACTGCCTCCCTGCGTGAAAACACTGGCAATGGAGGGTGCCAAAGCGCATGCTTAGAATCACCGGTCTTTTGGGCCTCCTTTTTGCAAAACAATCAAGAGGCATAGTTTCGGCTATGGGGCCCAGGATTTCTTGAAATGTTGGTTCATTTTCGGAAGTTCAGGATCGTCGTTTGCAGGAGAAAGGCGAGTGCGCAAAAAAACCACTTCTTCACACAGAAGTCCTCCCCACCCCCGCTCACCCCATCCGATAACAAGCAGGGGACAGGCACACTATCGGAGAAAGACCCACCTTGACAATGCCCTTATCGTTGCGCCGGAACTCTTCGTGGCCCTCATTGATGCCGGAATCAATGACAAAGACCGTGGCAGCCTTAGCATTCAACGGTTCAAAAGACTAAGCAGCTTAGCCACAGCTGACCCAAGGTTAAATCTTCGCTGCAACCATAACTACCAAGGTCTTGAGCTTTGAAAAGCAGTTAAAGAACTGGTAAACCCTGTACCCTCCGTAATCAACAAAAGCTGTTGCTATTCCGTTCCTTGGCCTCTCCACGATTGCTGGGGTTGTACTTGAAGTGCCTTCCCTGCTGCGGTGGCCTTGTGACCCTGTCCAAGTTATAGTCGGGCATTCGGCTTGCACATGTCACTTCCTGAGCTGTCCGCCATTCGTAAAGTGAGTTCCTGACCCTAAGTAAGATGCTCATGTTGTTGCAGTCCTTTTCCTACCAGGCAGTACATCTTCGTTGGAGCAGGAAGATTTTGTTCGGAGGAGGGTGCAAAGCAACAAGTGGGCAGGAAGGTCGCCGCATGCAGCAGACCCTCTCCGTCGCTAAGGCGCGGACTCTAAACCCTGAGCCATCTTACATTGCTTGTTGCGTGGGCTTCCAGTGTAGTAGGATTTCTGGCTGAAAGCAGCCTAGCTTCAGCACGGTCTCCGTGTTGATGTTCCTTGCGGGACTCCCTGGAGTCAGAAGCCGTGGGGGCCTGATGCCCGTCCTTGAGGGCCTCGTACTTTCCTTTCAGCACGTCGTATTTGCCTTTCAGGGCATCGTACTGGTCTTGGAGAGCATCCTTGACCGTGGGGAGTGCGCTGATCACGGGGACATCTTCGCTCACGGCGGCTTTGGGCGCGCTCTTCAGGGCATCGGGTTTGCCCTTCAGCACACCAGCAGCGTCCTGCCGGAAAGCCTTCGCCTTCACATCCACAGCCAGTTGAGTGCAACACTCGGCAAGCTTCGGCAGGTGGTCCATGACCGAGCTCTTGTTGTCGGCCTTCGTAGCTTTACGGCTCGGAGTCTAGGATTTCTGGTTTTGACCTCACATCTGGAAGGCTTCGTGAGTAGCGATTTGATTGCTTCTTCGTGATCCCTGCATACTGTTTGCTTCCGGTCGCTGTTTCGTTTTGGATGAGCATCCCCCGACACTGCGATTGAATGCAAGCTGAAGTAGCCTTGGCCTACCAAGCTGACGATAGGCAAAATGCACAAACTTGCTCCAGCAACCCCGGGAGCATTTTGCCACATCCGACTGCCAGCATAGACTCAGACGCAGCCCCATGAACTTGAAAGGCGGAATGGCTTACGCTAGCTGTCCCAAGCCTGGAAGACCAGCATCCGAAGCTTGGGCAAAAAGTGGATGCACTCAGACTGTCCAGCAGCTTTGCATTTGAGCGTCACGAATGTCAAGGCCTGCGGGTTAGGACGACTAGGATTTGTTGGGCTTGTTCATAACAGAGCAATTGGAGACCTTTGGAGAAGCAGTGAGGGGATGAATCAAGGAAAGAACTGACAGTAAATCCCAAGAAGCCATGGGCAGCTAGGAAAGCTATGGAGTACAGTTGCAGGGCACGTGGTCTTATCAAAAACCACCGATGCTTCGGCATAGACATGAGATGAGTTGTATGAGCTGCAGCTCATACTGCCCAGTCCGGGCCCAGACTATGCCGGATGTCTCAGATATCTTTCGCAAAGATAGCTTCAACTCGACAGCAAAGCCACCTGGTGTGACCCAAACCCTTTGCCAGCTCTCATCTAGGAGTTTCACACCATTGGATGCGATGATGTATTCAAGTTTTTGGGTTCTGAGCCCTGACCCGCTTAATTCTCAGCTGCCTATTTTCTGTTCAGTGCCTTCAAGCAGACGCTGTCGGAAGCCAGGTCTTGCTGTGCGCAAATGAAGCTGGAATATTTCTCGTAGCCAGAAGCCTGCACGGGCTCCTGTATCGTGGAAGACATGCAGGAAACTTCTGCCCGTAAGGAAGGGGATACAGGGAAAGGATATCATTGCCATAGATAGAGACCCCAGAAATTGCCTTCCAACCCCTTTGCACCCCATGGGGTTTTACAGGCCCTTATGCTATAAAAACATTGCATATGTATTGCCTTCTTTGGAGCCGGATGTGGGAGCTGCAGTCTAAAGTTTGAGGTAATGTAGATATAGTGACTTATACAGGTGATTCAACCCGGTTTGTCTTACGGCAGCACTTGTTGTTCCAGCAAACGGGCCCCCGCCCAGCCAACATAGACAACCCCAAAAAAGTGAAAGCCCCAAGACCATCCCGTGAGTCCAAAATCCGCATCTGGCGGGAACCGGAGTCGCTCGGAACCCAAATAGACTTTGGGAGCGCATTTGCAGGGCACTGTGGCGGGAGCATGCATGGATCCACCAACCGGAGCTCCGCAGTGGAGTTACGCTTGGGAGTCTCAGCTATGGTTCAAGAGACGAAGCTTAAGAATGAGCTACTCAGCTGCTTTCTTCTTCTGTGCGTCTATCACGGGTTATCATGGGCTTGATCGAGACCGGAGCCCGTGTTTCCAATTCCGTCCTTATCCATATCCATGACGTAGGGCCACGGCATTTCCACCTCGCTGATGTCCCCAGAGGCTTCGAAGGTGTAGAAGTGGAAAGACAATGCAACGACGGCCACGGTGCCTAGGTCCGGTCAGTGTTTGGGGCTTAAGGGCTGGGCGTGTAAGAGTTTAGTCTGAACGCATCTACGGTTTGGCACAGACATGGCGAAATTCGTGACATCTCCAACAAGAATCATACGGACGAGATTTGCTGACTCTACATGGTACGTTCCTTGCTCACGTGTTGTCACTTGCTGATGCTACTACTTCAATTTCCGCATTTCTGACGAGGAGAAATCGGAAGAGATCATCCGGCCCTTGGAGATTCCACACTCCTGACTCGCAGCGCATCCAACTCAATTTTCAGGAAGCGCTGGGCCTAATCCAGCACCTCGTTCCGGCAGTTTTGAGGCGACATGGCAAGTCGAGACCCAAAAGGCTCACTCCAGAGCCTAGCCGGGGCGGTTGGGGGAGGCATTGCATGTGGGAGGGGGTTGGCGGTTGGGGGGGGGACTCCTGCGGCACGGCACCATAAGGGAATTAGAGGTGTAGACAACCGCAACTTACAACACTGCACAGCCGTACAGAACTCCACCTCCCCCAAAACCCTAAAACCTGAAGTCCGCCACACATCCAAGGCACCCAATGCCAGTGCTCCCAGGGCAATCCAAGTCCAGGAACGCTTCCCGGATGCCGGTGGAACGTGCGGGGACCTATTCCGCACCAGTGATTTTCGTGCTTAAATGTTAGGTTGGTTTCAGGGCCACGGAGGAAAACATTGCACCTACCCGCTCTATCAGGTCAAGTATGATTAGAGATAAATTCCTTGGGGCTGTGCCGGGGTTCTTTCATCAGTGAGTTGTTTTGACAAGCAAGGCAAGCTACGACAACAGATTTCCTGCTTGGCTTTACAATTAAAACCTGTAGGGAAAAGCCGCCGCACATGGACACCATTGCGATAAGATCCGTAGTTTCCAGCTGCTTGTCCGTGAACGGACAAGAAGCAGCTTTGCACTGGTAGGACTTTTTGGGACGTGAAAGGGAATCGATCCTCTGGAATGGCTGTGACGGCTTCGGCGTCCAAAGCGCAACAGCCAGTGGATCACCAAAATAGACTCATACAGTCAGCATGGAGCCGTGCAGATTTGGACCATCTTAGGAGGTTTATGAGGATTGTATGTGCTGAGAATGTGGAGAAACGTTTTCTGACAACAGAAGCACCACAAGTGGACCACAGAAGGTGTACCAGGATGATCCAGAAATGGACTCCAATTTGGAGACCTGCAGTTGAATATCTCAATGTCCCTTATATATCACATCCTCTAACACACCTGGGCTGTCGGTCTCAGCGCATTACTATCCTCACGACTCCGACCATGCAGGACTTTATGAACAAGGGGTACCTTTGGGGATCCAACGCGAATCTATCGGCAAATTACAAGGGAACAAAGAACTGGAGGCCCCAAGTTGGGACCTCCTAAGGCCGGGGACCATCTTGCTGAACACTGCACTTTTCTACGGAATCCCTCACGATGGTCCCACAATCCTGTTGCTGCTCATACACCGCTAGTCTCCAAACCCTCAACCCCAGGAGGGGTGTATGAGGTTGTTCGAAGAAGCTACCACTTGAACCACTTTATGTAGATGTTCGCGCTCACTTAGGTCCGGTAGGTCGTCTCACATACGATTTCTCCAAAAATTTCCATGTAACGTTTTTCTTTTGGATGAGTTTTTCTGGAATGTTTCTCGATATAACTCTGCCAAACCATTGTGTTGCTAGTGTTTGGGACTTTCAAAACGGGACGGAGAGTTTCGAAGGGCCTGGTGCTGGGTTCAAGCAAGGGTGACCAGTCTTATACTCATTATCATCTTAAATCTCCAAGCTCCCTACAGGTCCCTGTTTGTGAGAGCCCCCCACGACAATGATGTTGGGATCCACTCCCCGACCGCCCCTCCATGCTCCCAACCCAACTTTTTTGATTATGGGATGCTACGGATACACTCGCCAGCATCCCGAAACCACCAGC
This sequence comes from Symbiodinium necroappetens, assembly GCA_905231915.1. NCBI lineage: Eukaryota > Dinophyceae > Suessiales > Symbiodiniaceae > Symbiodinium > Symbiodinium necroappetens. The sequence continues at coordinate 8,775 of CAJNJA010010828.1, read as the reverse complement.
AAGACGAATCACTGCAAGGACGAGATAAATACCATCCGAAGAACCGCATTCCCAACTCAACCTTCTTCCTGGGGTGAGTAGGGACTAAACATAAGTTTTCAGCGCTATTATAGAGAGAGGGAGAGTGAGACTTTGACTTCGTGCTGAGTGACTCTGATTCCGACTCCAGGGATGCTGATGCCACTGCTTCCACATCAAGCAAGCCGACTCCTTCGGCTGTCATGGCAATGGTTCCGCTCGCGCAAGCGCTACTTGATTCTCTCGATCTAGAGCAGCCTGTCGGCCTGTCGCGAGCAAAAGGCTGCAGCAAAAGGCCGTCAAAGATTGCAGTACCAGTGCGGTCTGTTTAGGGTAAATAAAGTCTGCTCTGCTGCGGACACGGACAGGATAGAGGTAATTACATTAGTTGCATCAAGTGCAGTTGGTCTCTGCGAGCTCTTTTGCGCATGGCTCTTCAGTCGCGCATTGAGCGTGAGCCTCGGAGGCGGGAAAAGCCTTCCCTCGCGGCATCGTTGTAGTGGGGAAAGCAACGTTTTGATCCCGCTGGAAATGCCAAAACGACGGCCTTGGCAGAAAACGGAAATCGCAAGTTACTATTGCTGTGAACCGGCTACAAGCCTTCAGAAAAGCCACACGATTGCTCTACGCTTCGCCGCTCCCACGATTATGCAGTTTGCCTATGCGTGGTCACTCTGGCCAATTTGGTGTGGTCTTTCCTTTTTTTGCGCCCATCTTCGCCTTCCGGACTTCTCAGTCCAAGGGTGCTGCAACTGTACCGCAGCGCCGCAGCGCTCCATGCGGGGAAGGGAGAGAAGTCTGTGACGCCGGGACGCCCATTGTACGTTGCCGACCAACGGATGCTTCGTGTGTGACCTCGGTGCTTTTTGCCTCGGTGTGACAAATGCGGATGTTGGCGATCACCTCCCATCGGGGCTCCGCATGAAGCACTCGGGCTTTTCGGGATATGTAGTAGCAATAGTAGTAGTAGTAGTCGTCGTCGTCGTCGTCATCGTCGTCGTCATAGTCGTAGTAGTAGTGGTGGTAGTAGTAGTAGTAGTAGTAGTGGTAGTGGTAGTGGTAGTGGTAATAGAGTAGTAGTAGTAATAATGGGTTTAGGCCCCTAGCCGCCAAGCAACTCAGCACGAGTATGCAAGATGTCGCCGATGATAGAACTTGCTCTTGATTTTTCTGTGCATCATGTTGAGCAAACAGGGCCTTTCCCAAGCAGGCAGCAAACGGCCGAAGACTGTTGAACATTTCATGCATGCCATGCAAGTTCAGAACACTACGTTTGCGCTGATAAACCAGCGGTAGCACGAGCAGATTGAGCGGGCCGGAAGTTTCTGTCTCCGAAGAGCGCACAACTTGCAAACCACAAACTTCAAACAGTCGAGGTGGAAGAGAGAAACTATGGGATGGGAGCACATTGCTTGAGACGAGGTTGGCTAGTGGCCTTTTTCGGGTCGAATCCGCTAGGCAGCTGTCTTGTCCGGCACGACGGTGGAAAGTGCCGCAGGAATGCAAGCATCGACTTTCGGTCAGACTACTTACACAGGCTGCGATGGCACAACCAGGGCCGACACTTTGGTGCCTGTCTGTACAGACCCCGCTGCCCACATCGGAGCTGCAGAAGCAAGGCTTTCCAAAGCAGACTTCTTTCAGTCGCTGTCCGGATGGTCCGGAGAACACTCTACAAAGCGACTCGGCAACCCAATTCAGATTAGTGCTGTGCTTGGCCTGCTCAGCCTGAGCCAAGATCTTCCAATCTGACCACTGTTGGAGAAGTCTGATGCATGATGGCGCGTGAAGTAAAGCCGCAGACCAAGCATACTGCGAGAACTCGCGTTCCTTGTGAGGTCCTCGAAACTGGCAATGCCTTCTCTCACCTCGCGAGGAACTTGTTGGGACGTCACCGGTACATGCCAAGGCTGCTCAGGCACTGGCCAGCGAGGGCGTGTTTGGAATAAAATCCGTGCAAGTCCCCTTTGAAGGGCAGCCGCAGGCATGTTTCTGTCTCTGCGTGCAAAGGTCAACGTCCACGTGTTGAACAGCCAAGTTGCTGGAGAACAGTCTTCTTTGATCAGTGGCTCGGACAAATCTCGTGCCGTGATGTCTCCATGCATCGGGTGCGGTTGCAAATCTTTCCTCACAGAAAGATTTCGGATTCATTGGCTCGCGATCAGACGCATCATCGTCTCACAATTCGATGCTAGGGCCTGCCTGAAGATCTGCACACTGAGGAAGATGACCAAAAACACGGCCTGCTCACGATGTTTGCTGTCGGAGCATATCCTGCCTGCCAGATCAGCCAAAGGTCCATCTGGCCACCATACAGCAGCCACGTACGTGGAACAGGACCCTGCGACAGCGCCAGCGGCAGAAGTTGAGCAAAGGAAGCGCGCATTTAATGAAGGAATCACTCACGCTTGTGGTGATGCTGGTGAAGTTGGAGTCTCGTAGCTTTGGAATTCTTGCTGCACTCTGGATGTGCACCATGGCCCTGCACCCACAACTGAAAGACAGAGGCAGTGAGAGCCCCCGCTGGATCTGGTTGTTGGGACAACTTTCATGAGGTATACTGAGCTCGGATTCAAACTAAGGACAAGAGCAGGCCTTCCTCGCCCCAGCAACACGATTGGGACAGTGACTTCTGATGCCTCGTAGACGTAGGCAAAGTCTGCTGCGTGTGAGGGTGATGGAAGTTGTAAAAGTTCCTGAGAATCGAGAAGTCGTTGGTCCCTTCATCCATCGTTTGGGGCCAAAGAACAACGTACAATCACCGCACCTGCACATCACATCTAATGAGTGCGCGTCAGGTTGCTACGAAAAGGAACGGCCCGACGATTCGAGGCACTGCGCCGATCGCAAAGAGCAAACCCATATAAGCCTTGGCTGTGCTGAAACGGTACTATGCTGCAACTTTGACTATGCACATGCTCCCGAAAGTAGGAAGAACATAGAAGATGATAGAACATGAAAGGATCTGCTAGAACTTCAACCCTTTCATTGACAAGGGACCGTGGTCACGCCGCATGCTAGGGGCGCAGCAACATGCAGACACCAGATTCCCGGCGGGGACAACATGTCACAAATGCTACTTGGCAGGTTGGCTAGTTTGTCAAACTTCTATTTCCAGACTCAGACTTCTTGGCCGAAAGACCGAAGTTGAGGTCCTACCCTCACTCAAGAAGCTCCGGCCCTTTGAAGCACTGCAAGGCCAGGCAGCTGCTTTGGGATGAGGGCCAATGATCTGTGTCATCAGTGCCACTCCAGGTCCACGTGCAAGGCCTCCAAAAAAGGCCTAGGTCAAGGCGTAATGTCGAAGCCCTGGCAACGGACACAGCCACACTTTGTAGACCCAACGACCTTTTCAGCACTTCAGCTCTAGACGGCGTCAGCGAGGCATCGGATCGACTCCACTAGACTGAGCTTCCAGCTCCCAGCAAATAGTCCAGCACAAAGCGGTAAGGAGGCAAGGAGCCTCCCCAGTCAATATTACCAAGGTTCACCAACACCTCAGCCAGGCGCAAGGGATGCCAGGGATAGGGAGAGATTGCCGGTACCAGTATTGCTATCTGCTAAACAGCGTCTGATACGGCATGGCTCAGCGTGATGGCCAGCACTTCTCGTCTGTAGATATATGGACCCAGGTAGAACGCCATAAGCGCAGCCATGGCCTGGAAGCTCAGTTCTGAAACCTGCTTTCATTGCAGTGACATTCCGGTGCCGTCCCGCGTACCGAGACCCGGACAAGACTCAGCAAACCGCCGCAGCTAAGTAGCAGATTGACATAAACCTGTGTTGCCTCAGTGGAGCTTCGCAGGCCTACTAAGGCAACTCCAGTGTTCGTAATTTCGTTATTCCCAGGCCTGAAAAGGGCATTCGGCAGGGTTCAAGCACGGCCCCCATCCGTAAAGCCTGCACGTGCGCATAGAAAAGGGATGTGCGCCAAAAGCACGACAGTCACCTACGAGATAGAGATAGAGCCTCTGTGCAAGCACCGGAGTGATCGTCTCCAGACTCGCCATATTCAGGTTCACCCCAAAGAAAACCATGTAGCAAACCTCGGCTCGCGGCGCCCGTTCTTGTGCCTCCGAGTTTTCGTGCCAGGAGGGCTTGGCGCCAGCGGAACGGCTGCTGGGCATAACACGTCAAATGCCCTCGCAGTCTGGCTGAGGCCCCAACAAACAACACGGGCTCGACATGTCCGATTCATTCTCTTTCCCCCCAATCTTTGACTGCAACTACTTGAAAAAAGGCACGGTGACACCCCGGTCGCTTTCGGTGCAGTGCGCTGGGCCCGCATCGTTCTCCTGCGGCCTCTGCTGCAAGTCTTCGGACCCACCCAACCAAAGGCGTCGACTGCTAACCCGACACCGATGCTGCAACTCCGTGGGCTCGCTCTCGTAAAGTTTGCTTGTCTGCGAACCTGCATTGTTGCGAATTGCGAACGCTGGCGAGCTGGATGGGAGGCGAGTCAGCCGCAAGAGTCGAGAACAAGCAGGAGACTGTCAGGAACGGAGAGGGAGCACGAGGCAGCAACAGCAGGAGGCAGAGTCGGGAGCAGCGGCGGCACAGTGAAGAACAGAACAAAGGTTGATTCGGGAACAGACGAGGTAAGAGCTTGAAGCCGCTGAATGCATCTTTAAGGATCTGCAAGGCTGAATAATGTTACAAAAAGTTACGGCTTGAGAGATTTATATAAGCCTATCGTGTGTTGTCTAGGGAGACGGGCTTAGAGTTAAGAACTTTGGATACGGAGTTTACAACTTACGATCGTCGACTGATGTTCCGGCAAAGTGGTTCCTGTAGAGCTACCTGGCTATCTATCTCGGTCGTGTACTAGTTAACCAGTTTTGTATGGCAGCACCAGGGCATGATGGAAGGCCATACACCCCACCCCGGTTGAAAAGGGGTGTTGCTTGATCCCATCCTACTGTGTGCTTTGAACCTGTTTATGTTAAGCACTGCCGCTGCAACATCAAGTGTTCGATAAACGTCGGGGCGCACGAGACAACGACGGGCCGTGTGGTGCATTGGACCTTGGACTGCAAATGCATCGGGCTTACAAAGGAATACCAATCCTGCTGCTGATGCGTATATACTAGTGCTTACAAAGAAGCTGATGGCGATAGCCACCAGGATGCTCAGAGAAATTCGAGCTTCGGGTGTAGGGTTTATGGGGTTTTTGCTGCTTGTAAGATCTATCGAGCTGGGGCGTTGAGCATCTGACATAGGGCGCATGCAACCACGGCCACTGTTTCCACTACAACGGTGTCTCGGCGACCGATCCTGTTGGCACATCGCATGAAACAGTCGAGCCAGGTGCCGTTCACCCTCATCAATAGATCACATCACCAACAGCTAGTGTTGCGCTCATTCATGTTGTGACCATTAGCATAATTGATTACTATTGCTGTTCAAACTGCATGGTCAATCTTGCGACTTTGTTTACAGTATTTGTCAATAATGTTTTACCAAAACCAGCAGAATTGGACACAAGGACCATTGATGTCGTAGGGGATGTTTGTTCTCGACTCGGCTCCGGGCTGTTCCTAAATTGACTCGGGGGTATTCCGGACTTGTATCCTGTTTCTTCCGGACTCAGGCGCTCTTGACTCGAGGGGTATGGCGCAGACTCGTCTAACATTCCTGGCGAGCGTGGAGACCCCCCGCTTACTAAAGTCGGCGCTGAGGCTTCTCCCGCGTCGACTGGCCCTGCATTGTTACCACTCCACTCGTGAAATCTGCATACGCTCATCAGGGAATCTCGACATCTAAAGCGACCGAGCAACCAGAAGTCCGCGCTTGTTCGGCGGCCGTCGTCTTCGATCTTGCGATTCTGAAGCTTCGAGTCTCGGCTGACTGACGGTGCCTCAGGGCACCGAGAGACCTATCCATCGTAAGCAACAAGAACTCCGGGCCTGACTGGTTGAAGAATCGCCAGGACATGAGCATGTTCATCACGCAGACCTCCCGCATGCTTCGCATCGCATCGCTTCGCTTCGCGGGCGCCGACTCCCTGCTTCCGGGCTGCGAAGAGCAGCACCACTCCAGGGCCGTTGTTGCCATCCACTGTAAGGCCCAGCAACTTGAAATCGACAGCTTGTAAAGGAGCTCCCAATGCCGGCCCCATCATGATGCCTAAGCGCATTGCGTAGGCAGTTGGTATTGAAGTCTTTGCCTACGCGCGCCTGTGATTCCACAGCTTGCAAGCCGCGATGAGCAAGAAGTCTGGTGACGAGCAGGAATCTTGCTTCCGATGAAGGTCTGCTCGATGGTCTGCACACGTTGACTCGCACGTGCCTTTTTCGGGAGTTTGGGTCTCTGACAGTTTCGACCTGGCGGATTCCATTGTCAAAGCCCGAGGCGAAGCGAGCGACAAGCACGACGAAGGCAGCGACACTTCCAAAGATGGGTGCCGCGACCTTACAAGAATGCTGGGAATCTGTCAAAAACGAGAGAAAGCAACATGAAGCAACTATGTTTTTGGTCACGCCGCGTAGGAAGCAGCAGCCACCAGGCCTATTGCCATCCCGCCCAACAGGAGGGCCTTTGGATGCTCGGGATACCGATGGTAGAGCCAGCCACCGGTCCATCCTGCAGAATGAGAGCGCGCACGATGCGAGTAGTGAATTGGAGTCCCGTTTACAAGCATCGTGCTGCTGTGTGAGCATCTCGGATGTTGCCAACGGCACTGCGCGTGGGCAGTTTGATTTGGAAGAATGCTGCACGCTGCACGATCGGGCAAAGTCCTCCCAAGCCCTCACCGACGCTGTAGGATGCAACGACTGCAGCCAGAAACTCCGTCGAGGCATTCATCTGTCGTAGGTACGGCCACAAGGTAGGCAAGACGATGGAGAAGCCTGCAGCGAAGTCAAGATGAGATGGCGATGGTTAGGGGCGCAGGGCAAGAAGTTTCGCGGTCACATACTCATTTACGCGTGGAGCCTGCGCACCCGAAGAACATGTTGCTGAAAAACACAATAAGCCAAGCTGGTAAGGGTGGCCGCTCATGTCGCGGCTCTGCACCTGATCATCTGCGACTATCATATACTATCATCCCAAAATATCCCAACGAAAAGAGCGAAGCATCACGCCTGGGAGACTCATGGCCCCAAGATGCTCCAAAGAACTACTGACTTAGCACGTGATCACACGCCAGTTTCAAGCCTCGACGCTCACGGCTTTGGACAGGTACGCTAGCGAACTGAGTCAAGGGGTCTATGTGCCTGGAGCAACAGCTGGGGCGGCAGGGTTGACAGGAAATCGGCGGGTTGCACACAGCTCCATCCCTTCACTGTTTTGCACTCGCATTGCGAGACATCTTATTGCCGTGGAAAAATGCTGAGAGCTTACAGAAGCCAGCGCTTCAAACTTACAAGGAGGACGGCGGTTTTGAATTCCGTCATCCCACTACGGCATGCCAGGTTTGGCTGCGAAAGCAAGACTTCGAAACATCTGCAGCCATTGTCGGGGCCTGGCGCCGCAGTCGAGATCAGCTCATGGTAGAGTCGCCACATGTTGCCACCCTGTATCACCCGGTCGCACCCGTCTCCAGACTGTCGAACTTGGTCGCGAATCCTTCCTGTTGAAGCTGTGTCGCCCGGAAGTGCGCCCGAAGCTCTTGCGAGGTGTCACGATCTGTTGCGAGGTACGAAGCTCTTGCGAGGTGTCACGATCTGTTGCGAGGTAGAAGTCGACGCTCGACTCGAGAGACTTGCAGTCGCCTCCGACGCTCACGAAGCCTCTTGGACAAGTCGCTCTGCCTGGCATCAGGCGTGCAACCTCCTCAATGGGCACGTAAGGCACGTGACGGTCACGTGCGCAGCAAGGCCTCCGCGAGCAAGGACAGCTGCGAGATGCCAGCAGCTTGCGCCTCTTCGAATGTGTTGAAAGATGCGAGCTGCTTTCTGCACTCCCGAGCAGAGACAGCAGACATGAGAAGCTTACTCGTGACTTCCCGCCAGCCTCCAGGATGCAAAGGCGCATGGCATCAGGACAACCATTCCTGATGCATCTTGCACATACTTCGTAGCCTCGCGTGGAGAGTCTGCGGAGTCCTGACGGCAATCTGCAGAGCCATTCGGACCTGCGGCACATGCTGGCACATGCCAGGCAATTCATGACACTGAACATCCCTACCGGACCTCGTCCCAAACCCTCACAGCCTGAACAGCTCTCAGTTTTAATCGGCGCTCCACAGCGAACAGGAAGTTTGGTATGTTCTGTTCGTGCATTGGCCACAGCTGACTGGTGTTGTTGAGGTTCTGCACTGAAACACAGCGGCCCTTGTGAAAACTGTGCCAGCTTCCTCTGGGCTTCGGACATTCTGCGCTTCTTTGCACACCCGCTGACCTCCCTGGACCTTATGCAGGCTAGCTGAGGTCTCTCTAGGTAGCAAATCAGTCTTGATGTGGTGATCAATTCAATCTGCTGTAGAACATTAGACCTCACTTCTTTATCGTGCAGGCTTCTGTTGAGATCTTGTCGACTGTTCAGACGACTCACTCCGAACAGATTTCCTGAAGCAAAGCTACTTCGGACAAGGTTTTTTTTCCCGAAAGCTTTGCGGAGGGTTTTTCCGTGCGGAGCCCTCGAGAAATACATGGGATAACTTACATAGATCAGTTATACATCGAGACTTATACATCGAGACTTATACATCGAGGCTGTCTTAACTCAACTTAACTTAACTTCACTTAACTCACTTCACTTAAGTCAACGTCAGTTAACTTAACTTAACTTCACTTCACATAACTTAACTTAACTTAC
>CAJNJA010010825.1:0-13990 GCA_905231915.1 Symbiodinium necroappetens | reverse complement strand
AGCGGGCCAGCTCCACTCGACGAGGATCCTTCTACTTCAAGGGTCGGGGGACATACGGTTGATGATATGCATAGACTAAAGCATATTTGGGTTTAGGGTTCTATATAAGGGTACTATAAGGTTCCCTATTGGGGTTTAATTAGGGCTTCGGGTTTAGGGTTCTATAAGGGACTTAGTAAGCAGTTACTGATTCATATAGGATTTTGGGTTTGAGGTTTAGGGTTTAAGGTTTAGGGTTTAGGGTTTCCTACGGTTGATGATATAAACCCTGCATGACCCATAATAAGGAATGTACCATAATTCCCACAGTTTAGGGTCCTGAAGGTAATGCAGGACTTCTATCATCAATAGCAGTAAGTAGTTAATGATTGTGTTGATGACAAAAATCCTGCATTACCTGATGGAGTTTAAATAAGGGTTTCAGTGTTTAGGGTTTAGGGTTGATGATATAAATCCTACATTACCTTTAAGGCCCCTAAACTATGGGAATCATTGGTATATTCCGAATATTATGGGTAATGCAGGATTTAGATCATCAGCCGTTAGGCTCAGATCTTTTCATGAATTATTCCGACCCCTGTATCTCCCATGCGTAAGCCTTTAAACCTTGCGTAGGAGGCCTAAACCCTCAAGCCGAAGCTGAACCCCCAAAAAGCTAAAGCCTAAACCCTCGAGGCCCTTGGGTTTCACGGTTTAGGGACAGCTCTGTGCACCAAGGCAAGCGGCAACGCCTTCTCCCAAAATGCGAGTCTCCGCAAACTAGGGAGACTCGGGGTACCTGATCTTGGGGTCCTGATCATAAGGATCCTACTATTTAGGGTACTATATTAGGGTCCCCTATTTCGGAAACCCCCCCAAAGTTTCAAGATTCGGAACGACCGCCCGTGAATCCTGAAGAATGAACCCCGAAGTCTCGTGCGAGCCCCTTGTCAGGGATCCCAGAATCCAGGTCCACAAGCCCAAAGGGTCCTAGGTACTGTTATGGCGGATACTTTCCCAAATCATAATAACAGTTCCTAGTACAGAAACCCTACATTCTACTGGAATAGGTACTTTGGACCCTTTGGGAAGAACAGCCGAGTCAGGATGTCTTGAAATCCTAGGGCCTTGCGTTCTGGGATTGTGGCAGCCTGAGTCGCGTAACCCAAGCAACAGCATAACCACAATAAACTAGGCCTTTCTGATGCATCCCGACACAAGAGACACGAAACCAGTAGCATCATTCCCTAAACCCTTCCTAAACCCCTCTCACCCTGAACCCGAAATTCTACATCATGAGGCCATGTGCAAAACCCTAAACCCTAAACCCTAAACCGCCAAGCCCAACAGTGCAGGATACTTTCGGTCGCAGGATTGGCCGAAAGCCGCCGCCTTACGAGGCGATGCTGCTCGAACCCTCAGGGTTCAGGGTTCAGGGTTTAGGGTTCAGGGTTTAGGGTTGATGGTTCAAGGTTCAGGGTTTAGGGTTCAGGGTTGAGGGTTTAGGGTTTAGGGTTCAGGGTTGAGGGTTTAGGGTTCAGGGTTTAGGGTTCAGGGTTTAGGGTTTAGGGTTGGTTAACGTGCTTTTGGCTTGGAGGGGTGTGCACAGAGCTCCACATGTCTCCCTCAGGGTCCATGTGATCATGTACATAGGCCTTGACATAGTTCCTCTGTAGGTAGCTTGGGGCCATGGAATGTACTATTAGTGGCTGAATGGCTGCACTTTAAGCCTTTTTGGGATATTATAATCCCCAAGAAAGCTGAAAGTGTACACTTTTTTGGGCTTATGAACCCTCAACCCTAAACCCAAACCCTAAACCCTAAATCCTAAGAGGACTCTCTAAGGGGACAGCACTATTTGAGTACATGGACCTTCAGGGTCTCGTTCGGATCCACGACGGCCAGGTGGCGCCTCCTCCGCCCTACGACGGAGTAAATCCCGTCGAGGCGGGAATTCCGCTTGGGCCCTATAAACCCTAAACCCTAAACTACCTACCTGTTTATTGACTTATATAAAGAAACCATAATAAGGAGCCCTAAAAAAGGTTGGTTCTTTAGGGTCCAGGTAAACCCTAAACCCTAAAGGGGTCTGTTTTAAGGCTTAGGGATTGGATTTAGGGGTTTAGGGTTTAGGATTTGGGGGTCTAGGGTTTAGGGTGCTCCGGCGTTTTATCCTTAAGGCTCTACGCAGCTTTTGGGGCCGAAAGACTGCACTGTGTAAGCTTTCGACGCTCCTGCGAGTGCTGCGGCGGCTGCTACTACTACTACTACCACCACCACTACTACTTCTTCTACGACTACTACTGCTGCCCCCAAGCCACCACTACCACTAGCATCACTGCTTACATTACCACCTCCCAAGTTTCCGAAGTCAACAAAGGGCTAAATTTTGGGATGACCTCTGACCCCTGTACGATGCCTGTGCTAGAACTCCCAAGCAAGCTCGAATGTCGATGGGCCTCCCGAGAAAAGGCTGGGATAGAAGTCTCCGTCAATCCCAAACCACCCACCCCAAACCCGAAACCCTAATTCCTGACGCGCCACGTACCAATACAGATACTTAGGCCGTAGAGGGGTCCCTATATAGCAACTTATGGCCTAGGTATAAACTAGATAGTTACATGGAGCCCAGGGAAACTACCACTGAACCAAGGCCCCAAACCGGCCTATTCCTGTGTGCTGCAGGAGGGCTTGCGGGAGATCGGCCAAAGAAAAGCCGAGCTTCAGGCGCGGGAGAAGGCGCCCACTGGGATTCAGGAACACTTAGCCAAAGGCTCTAAGGGACAGTTACCCCGTTGGCTTTACATAAGGACTGTGGATAACTGGTGCCTAAATTTAAACTGAGGGGATTGGGTTTTAGTGTACAAAGCTGCTGGACTCTGTTAAGCTTTTGAGATCAGGTTTTACTTTAGCTGGCCTCTAAGCGCTCAAGTCTAAAGTGCAAGACACAAGCCCTGCAGCATTGGCACAAGCCCAACACAAACCCTAAGGCTCAAAATCGCCCAAAAGCCTTATATAGTATGGTCTTTGGGCCCAAAAGCCATAAAATATGAGTTCTCAGAGCCTCAGGGAAAGAAACATGAGAACCCAACTCTAAACCCCAAGCGCGACACCTTAAACCCTTAAGCCCCAAGCCGTAAACCCGAGACTTTAAACCCTAAACCCCAAACCCTATGCCCTAAATTTTTAAATCTCAAGCCTTAAACCCTAAACCCCAAACTCAAACCCTAGAAACCTAAACCCTAAACCCTAAACCTAGAAACCTAAGCTGCTCAGGCTCTGGAGGATTCGCGCCTCGAGCTCAAAACGCAGGCAAAGCTCATCCGCCGGCGCTATACGCGCTAAGGGTTCTATAGTGGCGCTATACCCTAGGGAAGAAAAGAACCCGAAAAGGGCGTAAGGTTCGTACCCGTGGGGTTCGAAGTCTGGAGATCTGCTGCAGGTCGCACAGCTGGCCGAAGCTCAACAGCAGGTGGGACTGGGTTAAGGAGTTTAGGGTTTAGGGATTTAGGGATTGATTAGGATTAGGGTTGACTGTAAACGATAAGAAGAAAAAAGAACGAGAACAGGAAGCCAGGGATAAGGATTACACCCTATACCCTAAACCGTGGTTATCATACAAATTCAGGTGCAATTTGCGGATCGAGGGCTTTGGGGTTCACAGGGCGTGTTGGTGTTTAGGATTCAGGATGTAGGGTTTAGGGGTTTTCAGTTCGTTTCGGTGTGCTTAGGTTTACTGAGTTTAGTGGGCCTTTGGTCTAGGCTGTGGGATTTCTGGCTTTGGGGTTTTGGCCTGAAGGCTGAACGCGTCTAGAGTCCATAGAGTCTAGGGGCAGTTTTTTGTTTCGGCGGCTACCTGATAGAAGGCCCCATGCCCCAATTTCTGTTCCTCAACATGTTATTTGGATTTTTTTTTCCGGCTCCATCTTTTGAAAAGGTAGAATGCCGACTGCGCATAGATCGGCCCCCTGATTGAAACGATCTGCATCAACACCCTCGTCCCCATCTCGCAAGCACCCATTCCAGCGCTCCCACCTCCTAAACCCTAAACCCCTAAACCTTAAACAAACCCTAAACCCTAAACCCCTAAACCCCCAAACCCTAAACCCCTAAACCCTAATACTTGTGCCCAAGTGGCTTCCCCATCGCTTCAAGCCTTGAGCCTGTCAGATGCCCGACGCAAACGGACCAAGGGAGCCATCTTATGAGTTCAGAACTGAAAACGCAGAGGTGAGGCTTGTGACTTGGGTTTATACCCTGACTTGTGGTGACTATGTTGCGTTCGAGTTCGTGTGCACCAAAAGGAATTGCAGGGCACCTGCTTGGATGCTCTTGTTGACTATCACTCTCCCCACAGCCTATCTTACCAGCCCTGTTTGCTTGAGCCTCGAAGCAGGGCCTAAAGCTTGAACATGTAGGATGGAGGGTTTGGGCATCACGGCCTAGGGCTTTAGTTGGGGCTCTTTTTAGGGCCTCCGTGGACAGTGATATCGAGTTTGTATCATTAACCATGGGCTCCATAGTAGTTCCTTTTTGTGGTTTGTATTTCAGGATCCTATAAGGCAATCCCGAAAAGGAACTGCTGTGGAGCCTATGCGTATGGGCTTGAATCATCAACCTTACCATTCCTTACACAAGCGCCTTGGTCTCCACAAACGCAAGTACTGAACTCTCAGGTCCTTCGGACCATAACGCACACAAGCCTTACGTAACTCAGGTCCCTGAGTGGTACCCTTTTGCCCTTTTTATTTCCGGGCTCCCTTATATAAACCGAATAGTAGGAAAAAGGGGTATCCTTATTATAAAGAGGCTACTCAGGAACCAAGTAACCCTTTCTAGAAATCCTTGTAGAACCACAACTCTAAGGCTCAAAATAGCCCAAAAGCAATATATAGTATGGCCTTTGGGCCCAAAAGCCATAAAATATGAGTCCTTAGAGCCTTAGGGTAATACTTCGCTCTGCTTCTCAGGCGCATGCGCAATCGGCTCTCTTTGCCCAGGCAATGCCTCGCAGGGCTTTGGGGTTTCGGGTTTCATCTGCCAAGACCCTGAGAACTCAGCGTCAACTCGGGTTTAGGGTTCAGGGTTGTGATTGCAACCTGGATGTGAATGTAGTGCCAAGTTCGTAGGTGTCCTGAATCCAAAAGCCTAAACCCTAAACCCTGAGCCCTAAGACCTAAACCCAAACTCTAAGCTCCCTAAACCCCGTGCTAAACCCTATACCCTAAACCCTAAAAAGCTCACGTGCTCGACAACCACTCAGGCTGAAATCCGGCTTTGAGAGCCCTATATTAAAAAGCCTACTATCCGTCTGTAGGGAGTCGACAAAGCCTGGCAAGAACTCTAGGCCCTGGATAGGGCGGGTAAGCTTGAGATCTTCCAAGGTCTTTCAGACAAGAGCAAAAAGCAGACAAACACACAAACGCAAACACACACACACACAGTATACACATATAGACACATACATACATACATACATACATACATGTATATACATATATACATAATATATATATATATGTATGTGTATGTATGTACAAATCTATGTATGCATGTGCAAGACTGCTCAGGCGCAGGCGGCGATCCAATCCCAGGCGCAAGCGTCGGGTTTCTGGTTAGTCAGGGACGGTGTTTTCTTTGGGGTTTAGGGTTTAGGGTTTTAGGGTCTAGGAGTTTAGGGTTTAGGGCTTAGGGAGGTTCTTGTAAGGCTTACATGAGGCTTTGGAAGGTGCTGCCTGGGTATTGTCGATTATGCAACAGCTGTTGGAATTGAGGTTCGATGCCGCAACTACAACTGAAACCCTAAACCCTACGCCCGAAACCCTGAAACCCTAAAACCCTAAACCGTAAACCCTACACCCTAAAACCCTAAACCCGAAACCCGACCTTCCCCATGTTCGTCGTAGGACTCGTTTTCCTAAACCCTGGCGGCGCCAAAGCCTGAAGCCTCTATAGACCCTAAACCTTGAACTACAAACCCTAAACGCTAAACCTTGAAGCCTATTGAACTCTAAACCCTAAACCTTGAACTACAAACCCTAAACCTTGAAGCCTATTGAACTATAAGCCCTAAGCCTTGAACTACAAACCCTAAACCTTGAGCCCTGTGGGAGAGGGGCCCCGATTTGGAGCTGTCCTTAACATCCCAACGCAAAGCTCCAAATTCCTGTCCAAGGACCTTAAACCCTAAACCCTAAACCCTTCAAAAACCCTAAACCCCAAAGCCAAAACCTGGCAATGATTATGTCTTTGGATGCCAGGGGGGCGGCTCGTCCTTCGAAACGCAGGCAGACTTGGGGCCTCGTTTTGTCGGTTTTGCTGATACCCAAGGGTCCAAAGGACCCTTTCATAACTGGGATATCGATAACCAAGAGGGTCCAAGTGCACAGATATACGGGTTTTAAGTCCCAAACATCACTCTCTGAATGCTTTTTGGACCTTGCAGCCCTGCTGTTTGGGCACTTGAACGACTTAGCGTAAGGCTATCTGCGAGGGTTCTATAAGGATTCTATGAGGGTCTTGATAAGGGTTTTGAAGGGCTCGAAGGACCGATTCTCTTGGCACTTGGGGTTTTACCTTACGGTTTACCCACAGGCCCCTAAGTAGTCCCTGTTTATGGTTTATATTTAGAATCCTATAAGGTAATCCCAAAAAGGAGCTACTTAGGGGCCTATGGGTAGTTTAGGGTTTCGGGTTTAAGTTTGGGGTTTCGTGTTTAGGATTAGGGTTTAGTAAAAGCAGGTTTGTAGCTTCGTGTTTGATCATCAGGTGTGGTTCTTCTAGGACTCGTAAGCAGCCCAGAGCAGGTACGATTCCTCGACCCTGGGCTTTAGTACCCAAAGGGGGTGCGCAGGTACCTCAAGGACCCTAAACTATTGGAATTATGGTATATTCCTTATTATGCGTAATGCAGGATTTATATCATCAACCGTACTTTTAATCTTGGAGTCTTTTTCAGGGGTTGTGCATCGGGTTTACTGAGGCTTTTATTAAAGGGATGTGATGCTCAAGTAGGGTTTCATAGAGGAGTGAGTGTTGTGTTCTACTGTATAAGTTGTTTGTTTGCAACTGTTTCGTGATCGTTTTCGAAAATAATCTAGGGCCGCACTGAAATCCTGCATTGCATGAGAGTGCTTGAGGTAAAGGCAAGACCCCACTAGGGCCTTACAGTCCCAGAATACCCTAAGGGTCCATGTGCTCATATAGTATCTACCTGGGCCTTGAAGTAGTCAGTCCCTATGTTTTTTGGTACTTTAGGGTCAAAGTATGCTCATCTGGATACATGGACTCTTGGGGATAAGGTAAAGTAAGTTTCTGAAGCCGTCAGCGCTAAGACTAGAATGACTAGAATTCAGACAGGAGGGATGCAAGTTCTGCTCAAGTCAACACCCGCTTGGGGTCTAGGCTTTGGGAGAGAGCAACCATTTTGGATTGGCGGCCCCGTAGTTCGTGCAAAGTCCAAGGGTTCCTGCGAGATGGAGCTTTCGGCCCTAAATGATACAATTACTGTTGCCCCTGCGACTGCAAACCTCTATCATCACGGTGGCCTCGATTTTTCAGCTCCAAATTTCGGCAGTCTTTAGGATGGGGTTTAGGGTTGTAGGGGATTGCCGTAAGGACGGCTAGGTACTCCTAAATCCTAGTCCTCCGGCGTACCACTCTTGGAGGCATCTGCGATCCTGCAGACGATGGCGGCTTGGCAGTATGGGCCCAAAGGCTCCATGTACCCATATAGCAGATTCTTAGTCCTTAAAGGGGTTCCTATATAGGTACTTTAAGGCCTAAGTATCTACTATATGGGTACATGGAGCCTTTGGGGGGTGTTTTAAGAGTCCCAAGCCTTCCAAAGCCCAGAGCTTTTGGGATGCTGTTTAGGGTTTAGGGGTTTAGGGTTTAGGGGTTTAGGGTTTAGGGTCGTTGATGCTATGATAGAAAAGGCCTGAGGCCTGAGCATTACCTTAAGGGCCCTAAACTATGGGAATTACGGTACATTCCTTACTATGGGTAATGCAGGATTTCTATCATCAACCATATCACAAGTTCGGGGGCCTTTTTGCAGGGATCAACGTCCACCATCGGGAAGGAGTATATCTGCTTGGACTGGAGTCCATGGCATTTTGAGGCTCTTGAAACGCATGGCCCTCCTCAACCCAGGCCGCGGGTATCCAGCTTATGAGTCGTTCTGCGGCCATTGGATGGTTGTTCCGGAAGAGCATCAATTCAGGAGCATCTTCAGATGCTGTTCATCGGCAAGGATTCGCAACGTATGCTTTATCTACGAAAGCGGTGCGTGTGGCCTGGCGTACCGAGTTGCTTCCATTTCATTCGACAGTCATTGTATAATTTCATTCCATGAATTAGTTATTTAACTGATCAGACATGCATTCATGCATTCATTCATCATGTTGTTTTTGAACCCTGAACCCTAGACCCTTAAACCCAAAGCCACACATTTATGCATAATTCATCATGAGCATATCCTAAACCTAAAACCAGACAACCTTGTCTACCCTGGTTAGCCTTATGTCAATCACCTAGAGTAGACGCAATAAGATACCGTCCCAAATCCTTGTCAAAAACAGGCAACCCCCTTACCAAAACATATTCAAGACCTTGTAGAATAAGGTAAAGTTCTGATAAAGCCATAAACGCTTACAAGGCCTGAGCGGGAACCTTCATACGACTTCCTTTCAAGTCCCGATAAGCGTGTTCTAGAACCTCCTTGGGTTCCCTAAGCCCTACACCCTACTTGGAGGGTCGGGGGACTTAGTAAGTAGCTAGTTTCTAGACTTATAAGTATCATAACCCCAAGTTGAATCCCCTTAATGTTTCACCTATATAAGTCTACTGAGTACCCACTTACTAAGTCCTCCGACCCTCCAAGTATCAGCTGTAAATCCTAGCGCCTGAAGGGTTCCTGGAATGCCCTTGGGAGGGTCCGGAACCTCCTTGTGAGAGTCCTTGGGTTTTTCTGGGGGCCATCAGAACTGCTACTGTTACTGATAGAAATCCTGTATTGCCGTACTGACCCTAAACTATGGGAATTATGGTATATGAGTACATTAATTATTATGGGTATCGCAGGATTGATATCATCAGCCCTACCTTCCTTTTGGGGCCTAATCTCTGAGGCCAAGAGCGCCGAAGACGCAGCGAGGCGGAGCGCGGAA
Organism: Symbiodinium necroappetens; assembly: GCA_905231915.1. NCBI lineage: Eukaryota > Dinophyceae > Suessiales > Symbiodiniaceae > Symbiodinium > Symbiodinium necroappetens. The sequence goes on along the minus strand of CAJNJA010010825.1, from coordinate 4,841 downwards.
AGCTCGGAGGCATCGAAGTTGTCCGCATTGGGAACCCCAAAGGGTCCAAAGTACCTATATAGTAGGGTTTCTGTACTGGGAATTGTTATTATGATTTGGGAAAGTATCCCCCATAACAGTACCTAGCACCCTTTGGGTATTAGACGCATAGTCCGCTAAGGTGGGGTTAGAAAGGAAACGTAGGGGTCTAAAACCCTAAACCCTAAACTTAACCCCTAAACCCCTGAACCCTAAACCCTAAACCCCTAAACCCTAAACCTCGAAACCCCTAAACTCCTAAACCCCTAAAACCCTAAACCTGAAGCATCACACAAGAAAATGCTCTATGGGGCGCATGGCTTTCGGATCTCGGCCCATGCACGGCTCTTGGTGTCTGTTTGGAGCCTGACTGCTACCCGGATCTTCCAAAACCCCCTAATTAAGGAACATACCTTAAATTATAGGGTTTTAGGTTTAGGGTTTAGGGTTTAAAGGTTTAGGGTTTATAGCAGGACCCCAAATATGATTTAAGTTATATTCCTTAACTAAGGGGTTTTGGAGTCTCTGGCTAGGGATTGGTTTTACAAGGATGTAGAGGACGGGCATGGTGTATGTAGCCCGCTGGGTCCATGTACCCCCATAGTAAATTATATGCGTCAGTAGTTCCTATAGTAGGTACTTTAGGGCCGAAGCCGAACATATGTAATCTGGATACATGGACCCTTCTACCTTAAAGCCCTTATGGTACCTAGAGCCCGTAAACCTTCAGGACCAAAAAAGCCCTTAACAGTATGGGCCCTGCACCCTTATACTGTGAATCCTAATATGGTATATGAACCTTAAACCCGCTTAGGGTTCATTTAGCCTTTATAAAGGGATCCTACCTCGAACCCTGAACGCTTACGGAAGTTTCGGAGATTTCCGACACTGATGTCAGGCCTCTCGCCAAGTCGCCGAAGCAGCAGCCAGTTCCTCCCCTAGCTTTTTATGGGGTTCAAGGTTCACGGTCAAAGGTTTGTAGGGTTGGGGGCTTTAGATTTCGGGTTTAGGGATTTTAGTTTTTGAGCGTCTAGAGTACTGATTGGCCTTTCGATTGGGTTTTTAGAGGTTTGGGTTCACACCCGAAAGGGGCTTCCGGGCTCGCCAGGTTTGCAGGATTTAGGGCGCGGCAACAGCAGCTCAACTCCGCAACCTGCTCCAGAGACTCCCCTAAACCCGGTTTAGGGCTTAGGGTTTGGGGTTTAGGGTTTATAGGGGTTTAGGGTTTAGGGTTTTTATAGGGGTTTAGGGTTTAAGGTTTAGGGTTTGGCGCTGCGCACGCTGCCGCTTCTTGGAACGCGGTCAAGGCTGACGGCTTGATCTGTGAGAACGAAACCCTAAACCCTAAACCTTAAACCCTAAACCCTAAACCTTAAACCCTAAACCCTAAACGTTGTCACTTGGCAATCGTTCGAAGATCCTGCCATGGTCTTTAGACTGGCCGACTCCCTCACCCTAAGGGTCCAAAGGATCTAATAATCGAACCCTACTTGGAGGGTGGGGGGACTTATAGGGTTTAGGGTTTATGGTTTAGGGTTTAGGGTGTAACCCTAAGGGTCCAAAGGATCTAATAATCATATACTTGGGGTACGGATAGTAGTTTTGTAGGTTAATATTCAGAAGAGTATATGATTATTAGGTACTTGGACCCTTAGGGTCTTGACCATTTCAAGAAATGACTACCTCCGCACGCTTTTCGTGGGATGGGAAGCCATATTACAGCGATGCGTCCTTTTGCCCGTGTGCGGCCGCCGTGGTTCTTCACAATGCTGACAAAGTCCTTTCTAGAGCTCATCCTGATGAAGGTGGCACCTCTGACTCCTGGCTCAATATGACCCAGGCTGCTTTCTATTAATATACTGTTCCTTGAAGCGTGACATTACTCCATTCGACATGAAGACCAAACCATCCAATCCCGTGTCATCCTTTCGCACTCTTGCAAGCGTGCTCACGGATCTGATTGCATTGGCCAAGGATGTGGCTAATGATTTCGGTGGTTGCCGCATAGCCTTGGTATCCAGGAAGCTTGCTCCAGCACCCTAGGCCCTAAACTTCCTAAACCCTAAACCCTGAAGCCACAAACCCCCGTGTGGGGGGGAGCAACGGCTGACTTAGGTGGGATGGTTCAGGGCTTACGCGCCTTTTAGGGGTTTAGGACCACTGCTTTGCCATGGCTCATGGACTTTTACACCCATCAAGAGTTGCCTGAATGATATGATCCCCGACATGATCCCAGCCCTTTGGCGGTGTCCACTTTTGGGGCGATAGGACAGAATGTTGTTGATTTCGAATTCTGAGCAAGGCTCGAACGAGAAGGTACCAACTCCAATCCACTAAGCCACAATGCCAAAGCCCTTGCCCTGAAAGTTGGATTTCTATAGCAGGAACTACTATTATGGTTTGTGTCCGTATCCCCACATAGATACCGAGGGCCTTTGGGACATTCAGAGCTGAAAACGCAGATCACGCCCTAAACCCGAAGCCGTGTATTACGTCAAGGTGCACCAATTGCTCCGCCGCCACCGCGGCAAGCGGCTAGGCGTTCCTTTGTCTTAAGGTTGCAGTTGCAAGGGTTTAGGGCTTTTGGTATAGATATTCCTCTCAGCCCCCTACAGTCTTAATGACACCCTAAGCCCCTAAACCTTAAACCCTTATAAGCCTAAAACCCTAACCGGTTTCAGAAAGCGTGGGATCGCATGGCGAGATCTCACACACCCTCGACGTGGGAACAGGTTCCCCGTGATGCCAATACGGTCGCTGACCGGTTACCGGGGGAGGCTACGAGGGCCGCAGCCTCCAACCCTAAACCCTAAACCCTAATTATGGCAGAGTTGTCTGTAACCCCTATGAAGCCCTGAATTCGAACCCTCAGGCTCTAAGGACTCATATGTTAAGGCCTTTGGGCCCAAGGGCCATACCAGAATAAGGCTTTTTGGGCTACTTGTGGGCCTTAGGGTAAAAGCCCCTTATAGTAGCTGAAGGGTTGTACTTTGAATGTTTTGGCATATATATCGCGCTATAAAACTGAAAGTGTACACTTTTGGGGCTTATGAACTCAAAAACTAAGAGCAACGATCAAACCCTACAAGGTCCTTGTAGCACCCTCCAATGACAACAAAAAACAAAGCCCCATGAAAAGATTGCACAACTCTTAACCTTGAAAGCTCTAAACCCTAAGATGTTTAGGGTATAACGGTTAGGTTTTTCCGGTGTAAGTTTTGCGAGTTTAAGTTTAACTTCCTAAAGCCTACAGCCCAAACCCCAAACCTAACATACCCTAAACTCTGAACTCCTACAGCGTACTCTAAACCCTAAGCCCCAGCATCTATGCCCTAAGCCCTGAGCTTTGTACCCTCGCCCCAAGGCTCTGAGGGCTCCTTTGTGACCATACTATATAAGGCTTATGTGCGATTTTGATCCCTAAACCCTAAAGCCCTAAAGCCCTAAACCCTAAATCCTATAACCCTAAAGCCCTAAACCCTAAATCCTGAATCCTAAAACCCTAAGACCCTAAGACCCTAAAGCCCTCAAGCCAAACATCTTCGGAACTCTGGGGTTCACCATGCCGCTTACCGCCTCAGCCCTCAACTCCCGAAGCTTCCACCCCAAAACACCTCTAAACCCTGTAAGGGTTTAGGGTTTAGGGTAGGTTTAGAAGCCTATAAACCCTAAATCCTAAAAAGGCCTAAGCCAGAAAACCCTATAAACCCCTAAACCATAAAACCCTAATCCCTAAACCCTGAAAAACCCTAGGCCATCAAACCCTAAAGCCCTAAAACCCTAAAGCCCTACACCCCAAAACCCTACAGCCCTAAACTCTACAGCCCTAAAGCCCCAAAAGCCCTAAACCCTACAAAACCCCCAAACCCCCCAAAAGCCCTAAAACCCCCAAAAGCCCTAAAACCAGAAGCGTTTCCTGTGCAGCCCGGAGCTGACCTCTGCGTTGACGTCGCTCCGCGACCGCCTCGAACGAGTCGAGGTGCCTCCTTAGCTGCAGGTTTAAGGGTTTAGGGTTTAGGGTTTTTGGGTTTTGGGTTTAGGATTTAGGGGTTTTGGGGTTCCTAAAGCTCAAAGGACTCATATGTTACGGCTTTTGGGCCCAAAGACCATACTATATAAGGCTTTTGGGCTACTTTGGTGCCTCCTTTGCAGAGAGCCCAATACCCCTTAAATAAGGAATATGGCTTAAAATTATAAGGGGCTTCAGATTATGACTTAAGCTATATTCCTTAGTTGAGGGCGATTCGGTTCACTGGGTTTGCTGCAGTTTTCAGCGTTTAGGGTTTGGATTTAAGGGTTTTGGGTTTTGGGGGCTTGGAATTAGGTCCCTAAAACCTTAATAGGGATAGTCTTTTGGCTAGTTCCATAATGGTACTATATGTGGAGCCTCTGGGTTATAGTTGAAGTAAGGTGCATTCCTGAATTCAGGGATATTGGAAGATCTGAGAACTCTAAACTCTAACTCCTAAGCCCTCAACCCTAAGCCCTAAACCCTCAACCCAAAACCCTCCCAACCCCTGAACCCCTAGGCCCTAAACCCAAGGAGTGAATCCCCAACTATATGGGAGTTATGGTGTATTCCTCACTATGGGGTAATGCAGGATTTATATCATCAACCGTAGGAAACCCTAAACCCTAAACCCCTAAACCTTAAACCCTAAACCCTAAACCCCTAAACCCTAAACCCCTAGACCCTAAAACCCTAAACCCCTATACCCTAAACCCTAAACCCTAAACCCTAGGGCTTAGGGTTGGGTTTGGGGTGCGGTGGGGGGTGTCTAGGATGTTTTCCGGTGGGTAGTTGCCGTCTATATACCTTGTAG
>CAJNJA010010824.1:1523-13990 GCA_905231915.1 Symbiodinium necroappetens | reverse complement strand
ATATAGGGTATATAGTCGGTATATTAGGGTCCCAGGGTTAAGGGCCCACACTAGGGGCCCATGGGTTCTACCTTAGATCCAAGGATACTGTCACGGTTACTCTATGGGTAGTTCTCTAAATTAGGGTCTCCTTTTAGGTACCAAATATAGTTCGCCTTTGAGCTCCCCTAAACCCTACTTGGAGGTTAAATGGGGTAGTTATAAGTAGGGTTGTAAGTAGGGTAACTATAGTTAAAACCTATATTAGGGGACTTATAACTCCACTTATAACTACCCATGAACCTCCAAGTAGACCCTGAACCCCAAAGCCTAAATCTTAGACCTGAATCCTTGAAGCCGCAATTCACCCAAAACCCAAGCCCTGAATCCCCATACAATCCAAAGCCGACACCCGGACCGCGCCCCAAGTTCCGACACCCGAACTTCAGACCGTCATTCTGAGTCCATCCCACGAACCCCCGCTGCAAACCTAAAAAGTTGAACGCGACTAGCAGTATGAAGGGACTCGTCGAGGACCGCAAGCCTTAAACCCAAGACAACCCCTAAACACTTTTTGAACACCTCAGCTCGACTGGCAGTATGAAGGGAATCCTGAACGACCCTGACCCTAAAACCCTAAGCCTCATGAGGAGCCTGAATAGAGGTGTTAAGGGACCCTAGCGCCCTCCCCCTTACCCCACCTAAAGGAAACCTTAAAATTTCAGTAACCCTCAGAGGAACCCGTATAGTAACCCCCTAAAAATTACCCTAAAACCCTAAGCCCTTAAAGGAGCTCTAAAAACCCCTAAACCTTGAAAGGAACCCCAAAGTGCCCTTAAAGGAACACTCTAAGGTGCCCTTAAAGGAACCCCTTTAAGGTGCGCTGAACGGAATCCTTCACGTGCCCTTAAAGGAACCCTCTTAAGGTGCCCTTAAAGGAACCCTCTTAAGGTGGCCTTACGATGAATCCCATCTTTGGGCCAATGCTTGCCGAGGCAGTTGATGGCTCCTCGAGGTCCCCGTCACTGTGGAAAACCCACAGGGCTTTACGGTTTAGGGCTTAGGGTTTAGGGCTTTGGGCCTAGGGGGCTTAGGGTTTGGGGTTTAGGGCTTAGGGTCTAGGGTTTAAGGCTTAGGGCTAAGGGTTTAGGGTTTAGGATGGACAAACCCCGGGGTTCGAGCATGGTTCGGTCAGTAGCCCTTCAGTTATATGGGTAGCTCTCTAAATTAGGGTCCCTTTTAGGGTCCTTATTTTAGGGCACCGTGCTATTTTGGGGACCCCCAAAAAGGGATCCTGTTTTAGACAACAACCTGCATGGCTCGAACTTACTACTGTTGATGATATACATCCTGCATGACCTTAATGGGAGTTATGGTATATTCCCTATTATGGATAATGCAGGATTTATATCATCAACCGTACTACTACTATTCTTTGGATGCTTAAATTGACCACGCAACAATGTACCCCCCAAAGCCCTATTCCAGTTCTTAAGCCCCCTAGATCCTAAACCCTAAACCCTAAACCCTAGATCAGGGATTTCTTTGCAAGCTTGGGCTGAAGGTGCATTCCCGTCGGAGTGTTGTTGTTCGTTCTTGCATGAGGGTTTAGGGGTTAGGGGTTTAGGGTTTAGGGCTTTAATGGGTTTAGGGTTTAGGGGTCTAGGGTTTAGGGTTTAGGGGTATGAGCGCCTTAGATGGCTGCCTTAGATAAAGGCAAATCCTTCACCTCATTGAGACCAAAGTCTACTGGCCAAGAGAAGCGATGACGATAGAGCCGCTCGTCCTCGACCCTCAGGGCGTTCTTACTCGGCAAGCAGCCTGTCTCCTCTGAAGGACGGAATCATGATGGAGCTCCAAGGGAACCCGCTCGTCAAGACTGAGGATCTCAAATATATAGACTGTGATGATGGTTCAGAGCGAGAGAAGATTCTCATGTACCTCACCCGTGTCGAGCCGAGGAACCCTCGCCTCCTCTCAGAGATATTCCTTCGAACAGTCCCAGGGCAGGTGGACAGATTCATCGCTCGCTTCGCCAGCCTCAGCTTTGTCGGTTTGTCGTAGCTTGAACCGCCTGTGTTGCAAACGAGGCATGGCGTGGCATTTGTTCCGCACAAAGACACAAAGGCCTCGAACAGGAACCCCAGGACAGAGCGAAAAATCAAGCCTCGGTATCCTGAATTAAGCACCGAGAGCCAGAATGCTTAAAGCTCTAAGCCCTAAGCCATAAACCCTAAACTCCCGAATACCCCCAAAACAAGAAGTTTCGAAGCCTAAACCCTAAACCCTAAAGTTTTAAGCCTTAAGCCATAAACCCTATACCCCGAATACCCCAAAAGCAACAAGTGTCGAAGCCTAAACCCTAAAGTTCTAAGCCCTAAGCCATCAACCAAGAAGTTTCGAAGACCTTAAGCCCAGAATCTCTCAAGCCGTGAGCTTTCCATGGGGGCCACACAGGTTTAGGGTTTAGGGTTTAGAGTTGATTAGTTCGGGTGTAGGGTTTAGGATTTAGGGTTTAGAGGGTTTAGGATTTAGGATTTGGGGCTTTGGATTTAGGGTTTAGGGTTCAGGGGCACGCAATCCTAAAGCCATTCAGGGGAAATCGCAAATAGGAGTTTCAGAGAATAGGAACCCTTATATAGACCTTGAGGGCACTTGAGAACCCTAGTGAGTTCCCCTCATTTGGGAAACTTAATCCCTAAACCCTAAACACTAAACCCTAGACCCGAATGTCTGGCAGGGACCAGCACGATATGGAGGAGCAATCAGGCCGTCTGTCCACAGGGGTCCATGTACCGATTCCCCCAAAGGGTCTATATAGTAGAATGTAGGGTTTCTCTATTAAGAATTACTATTATGATTTGGGGAAGTATGCCCCTTAACAGTACCTAGGACCCTTTTGGGCTAGAAGGGCGAAACAGGCTACTCTGTTTCTGTAGCGGCTTCAGGCTTTTGGGTTGAAAATGCCTATATCGAGCGTACTTTAATGCCAATGTACATAGTTCTTGGGTACATGGTCTCTTGGTGATTGCTTGGCCGGGAGAAAGAGGTCTGTGTTTAGGGCTTAGGAGTCAGAGCTTAGTGGCTGTATCTAGTCTTTGGTTCATACTATAACAGTAGTTGGTGTGGCACACGCTAAACCCAAAACCCTAAACCCTAGACCCTACACACCTAAACCCTAAATCCCTAGACCTCTAAACCCCTAACCCTAAGCCCTAAACCCTAGTTTGCGTGGAGTTTCGGGGTTGGCTGCAAGAGAAGAGCTAAAGTCCGATTCTGCAAGCTTTTCAGTTTCGACGATCTCTTTGTGTTGGAGGGGTTCGGGGTTCCTGTATACGAGTCCCTACAAGGGCTCCACCATGGGATCCTTAAGGCTTCGGCTTGAGGCCATCTGTTGATGGTATAAATCCTGCAGTACCTTGAGCACCCTACACTACGGGAATTACGGTATATTCCTTGTTATGGATGATGCTAAGGATTTATGTCATCAACCGTATCCCTGTGGTTAAACAGGGATCCCTAGACCCGAAACCCTACACCCTTCCTTCATATGATATGTTAAACCCTCAACCCTGCACCCTAAACCCCTAAACCCTAAACTCCAAACCCCTAAACCCTAAAATCCCTAAACCCTAAACCACTAAACCCTAAACCCTAAACTTGTCGAGTCTAGAGTTTGTGTTTCCGGATGTACTGACTCACCAAAGCCCAGCTCCCAAGACAAGAAGCAAACTCCAGACCACCTTTTAGGGTTTAGGGATTAGGGATTAGGGTTTAGGACCACCGGAGCCCTTCTTCGGATCAGGGAACTTCGTCACCCCGAGTGAACCACAACCCCTAAATTCTGCACGCTACTACCCCGAACCGTAACCCTAAACCGTCTACAACCCTAGCCCCTAAGCCCAAAACCCTGAACCCCAACCCCTAACTGTTGAAGCTTAAGCACTGAGCCCTTGATCCCAAGCCCTACGAGTAGTGAGGCCTCTTTGGCTTTATGGTCAAAGCATTTTCAACAACCGTAAGTCTCCAGGGGTCCAACCTACCAATCTAGGTTCCTGAGTAGTACCCTTGTGCCCTTTTTATCTTGGTATCTCCTTATTAAGACCGAATATTAATTAGGAAAAAGGGTACCCTTATTATTTAGGGCTCATTCAGGAACCTAGCAATGCCAAATTACGATTGAGGGTTTCAGGGTGAGGTAGGACGATTTATTGCGCCTGAATTACTATAGAAGCCTACCTGCATAATTACTAATTTCGTTCCTATAAGGGCTCCTTATGATAAGTCGTTGTAAGCAAAGGAGCCGAAAGCCATCTTCCAATCAATAAGGACCCGACATTACCAAATCTCTTCGTTGCATGCAGCAACGGTTTAGGGTTTAGGGTTTAGGGGTTTAGGGTTTAGGAGTTTAGGGTTTAGGGTTTAGGGTTTAGGGGTTTAGGGTTTAGGGGTTTAGGGTTTAGGGTCCATGCGAAGACTGTAACGCAGAGAGTCCATACACTGCCATTATGGAATTTGGTCCCACAAGACCATCGCCACTATGGTCTGGGGACCTAATTCCAAAATAGTATTGTATATGGACCGTCTTGGTCATGTCGTCGGTACGCGGTCGACACGCCGGGCGCTATTTTAGAGGGGAGGGATGGAGGTGGAGACACACCAAGACTCTAAGAACCGAGGTTGCGCAATACACGCGACAGCATGCAACACACCGGAAAGCTAAGCCTCGTTTCATTGCGAACCCAAACCTCAAAGCCCTACTATAGACCCTAAACCCCAAACCCCCTGAAAACCCCAATTAAACCCCCAAGCCCCCATGAACCCCACACCCCAGACCCTATAAACCCCAAACCACACACGACTGTTGATGATACACATCCTGCATTACGTTAAGGACCCTAAACTATGGGAATTCTGGTATATTCCTTATTATGGGTAACGCAGGATTTATATCATCAACCGTATTCCCGAAGCGGCCGGAAGCCTCTCTTTGATGCCCCCCTGTGAGGCATCACTGGGGCGCTGCGTCTTCTGGTTCTTTGGCTGACAACTTAACTCATGGCCTCTCAAGCCCTGAGACCCAGACCCGGCATTTACTTACATACTTGCTTACCTGGGTTGTAGTTTTGGGGCCCTGAGAAGTATTTATGAATAGGTACCTCTATAGAAACCATACGGGAAATTTAAAAGTTTCCCAAGGTGCCACTTGCTTACTTACTTAGCCACCAACTTATTTCCTTGCTTAGATACTTACTTGCTTACTTCCTTACTTGCTCGCACACGCACACAGGCACAGACACGGACACTGACACGGACACAGACACACAGACAGAGAGAGAGAGAGAGAGACACACAGACACACAGACACGCAGACGCACAGACACACACAGAGACACACACAAAGCACAAAAAAAGAAACACGCAGACCCCTCCTTCCAATGTCCGGAAGGGTTTCAAGTTCACAGGTGTGAAAACGCGAAGCTCTGGTCCAAAATCCCGCAGGATTCATTCGATCTCAACTTCATAAAGATCACTTGCCCAGAGACTCCAATATCCCTTAATTAAGGAATATACCTTAAATTATAGTAGGATCCCTAATATGATTTAAGGTATATTCCTTAATTAAGGGATATTGGAGTCTCTGGGTGCCAGACCCCTCAGTGTCTGCCAAGGATAAGGCCGTCACGCCCATCCGGTTGGCATGGAAACGAATGCACAAGGCCTTGGAAGTTTGCGCGTTGGGGGTTAATCTAGGGGCCTTGATAGTTACCTATACTATATATATATATGTATACACATACATACACACTTTTTTTGTTTTTTATTTTTTTTGTTGTTCTTTTTTTTTGCGGGGGCTCCTTACTATAATTACAGTAAAATATACCCCAAAAAACCCTATTCTAATTATTACTTATTAAGGCGCCTACATTAGGGTGAAGAGTTTGGGGATTTCCGTATCATGCCGGAGGGGCAGGGTGTATAGGAGCTTCAACCATGACTCAGTCCTAAACCCCTAAACCCTAAAGCCCCAAACCCTAAACCCCCAAAATCCCGAACTCCCAACCCCTAAATCCCTAAATCCCTAAACCCCTAAAAACCCAGTTCCTAGACCCGGACAGTACTCGAATTACCAATAGGACCTGTTGATGCCGCAAGAACCCTTGCCCGGATCGATGCTTCAACTACTTCGGCTTCTTTTTGGTTTAGGGTTTAAAGGTTTAGGGTTTGGGGTTTAAAGGTTTAGGGTTTAGGGGTTTAGGCTTTAGGTTTTGAAGGTTTAGGGTTTAGGGGCTTAGGGCTTAGAGGTTTAGTTTAGGATGCAGGGGTTTACGGGTTTAGTCATTTAGGGTTCAGGGTTTAAAGGTTTAGTTTAGGATGCAGGGGTTTAGGGTGCAGGGGTTTAGGATTTCTCTTAGTCATGCCCTGCTGCCCTAAACCGAAAACTCTAAGCCCTGAGCCCTAAACCATAACCCTAAACCCAACACCCTAAACCCTATACCGGCACTTCCCCCAAGCAGCCAACATCCAGCGATGTTGCATGCGCGTAGTTTTCTAAATTAGGGTCCCTTTTAAGGTCCCCAATATAGTTCGGCACCCTTATAAAAAGGACCCTGAAAGGGACCCTAATTTAGAGAGCTACCCATGTGTTCGGTTTCGTTTGTCGGATTGTTTTGGGGTTTGTGCAGTTTCACGACTTACTTGGAGTTTCATGGGTAGTTAGAATAATAACTATAGCAACGCAACTTATGAAAATACTTAGAACTACCCATGATCTCCAAGTATGACAACCATATAAGCCCCTTCACGACCGACAAAGCCCCGAACCTTCAGATTAGAGTTTCACCTGCGCAGGCAACCTACGGCTCTGCGAGGCCAACACTGGTTCTTTTCCCCTTAGGGTCCATGTGCCGAAATGGTTTATACCTTAAAGTACTCCTGTACCTGTATAGACTTTGGGGCCAAAGTATACCCTAAACCCCTAAACCCCTGAACCCTAAACCCTTAAACCCCTAAACCCAACCCATGGACCCTCAGTGTTTGCTACGAGAGGTTTAGGCTTCCTCAAGGGGTGAGCGGCTTTTGTCCCTTGTTCTAGCCTTCAGGGTAAGCAACACCAATGTTCCGACGTTCTGGTGTCTGCTTTAGGCTTCTAGGCTTAAGTCCTAAACCCTAAACTTCTAGGCTTAAGTCCTAACTTCTAGGCTCAAGTCCTAAACCCTAAGCTCCTAGGCTTAAGTCCTCAACCCTAAACCCTAAACCCGAAGCCTCCTTGATCTTCGGAAGACGCAGCCCGGGAGTCTCGAAGCGCCAACGGCGTAGGGTTTCGGGGTTGGGGGGTTGAGGGATTCGAGTTTAGGATAGACCGGTTTCAGTGTGGTGTGTGTGTGTGTGCGCGTTCCCAAAGGGTCCAAAGTACCTATATAGTAGAATGTAGGGTTTCTATATTTGGAATTGCTATTTGCTGATACTCTCCATCCTCCGCAGAGCCTTGGTCCTCCTCATCCCTTTCGACGCCGTGGAAGCCTTTGTCCTCACTTTCAGTATGCCCCATAACAGCACCTAGGACCAATTGGGTTGTTTTTGGGTTTGAGCCATTCTTGTTTGCCTGAGTGGACAAGCGCCGAGCGATCATCTGTAGTAATTAACCAGTCAAGGGCTGGAGGCCAGCAGATCGATGTTGCTGCCATCAATCGGCTCGTGGGGCATTTGCAAGAGGTGATACAGTAGGCCCAGGAAGGCCTATGCGAGCTCCTGCTCCAGGAGCTGTGCCTCCTGGTGGTGGTGGTGCTCCAGGAGTTGTGCCTCATCCCCTAAACCCTAAACCCTAAAACCCTAAAGCCCTAAACCCTAAAACCCTAGACCCTAAAACCCTAAAACCCAAAACCCTAAACCCTAAAACCCTAAACAGCTCCTCCAGCCAGCTGCACCTGCAGCTCCAGGAGGGCCATCGCTGCCTCCTAGTGCTCCCATGTAAAGGCCACCCGGCAACTTCGAAACGCCTGCTGCGGGCTCAGGGTTTAGGGTTTAGGGTTTAAGGTTTAGGATTTAGGGTTTAGGGCTTAGGGTCTAGGGCCTAGGGTTTATAGGGTTTAGGGTTTAGGGTAGGAGGATCCTCGTCGGTGTTGCGGAGCCCGAGCATACTGGAGGTCAGGAATCTGTTTAGACGAACCCTAAGGCTCTAAGGACTCATATTTTAGGGCCCAAAGGCCCAAAGACCATACTATATAAGGCTTTTGGGCTATGTTGAGCCTTAGGGGAAAGGTGCCGTGTGCCTTGCATAGCGTCGAAGCTTCGCGAAGACCCCAAGCCCCAAACCTTTTGAACAACCCCTAAACGCTATAAACCCTATAAACCCTGGAAGCCCTTTACACCCTATAAAAGCCTATAAAAACATGTAAACCCGAAACCCCCTAGACCGGTTTAGGGTTTGGGATGAACCCTAAAGTATCCAAGTGGTGGTGGAGCCTAGAATGCCCAATACGCTCCGAATACTAACTGATGAGAAGTTTTCCCGACTAAAGATCCAAACTTGTCCCCCAAACTCTTGTTCTTAATCAGGAAACCTCTGAACTCGAGACCAACCCTAGTTGAGGTTTTTGGGTTTGGGGTTCAGAGTTTAGGGCCTATAACGGGCCGCCCTGAAAGCTACACCCTAAACCGGTACTCCTTGGCACCCCAAGAAGCCTCAGAACCGCGTTCCACTTAACATCATGAAAAAGGGGGTGTTCGGAAATACTTTTGGCAGGCTTAGAGAGTTTAGTTTTGTCCTGGAGGCATGGCAACGGCGATGACAGCGAGGGTGCCGACGAAAGCATGACAGGCATCCAAGCGCAAAGGTCAAGACTTGAAAGCTGTTGTGACAGCCGGAGCATCAGATCTTCAACAGAGCTGGGTTTAGTTGCAGCAGTAAGCATCACAGTCTAGACCCTATAGTCAGGCAAGAGTGACTTCAACTGACTTGTTTCAGAATTTCAAACTCGTAAGGTGGATCCGATGGCTATGGCTGTGATTGCAGGGCTTATATAGGGGTGTGAACAAATCAGAGTCAGCATCTACAGTGTCATAAAACAGGGACTCTACACAAAGAAGTTTGTTAAAATCTCTATGAGAAACCCTTATTATGCCTAGTCGAAACACATAGGATCTCTATAGTATCCCCCCCCAAACACACTTATAGTAAGAGCAAGGGTGCCTCGATTTCGGATGTCGGAATAAGCCTCCTAAACAGCCACTTCAAAGAGATCCGTCACTGCCCCAAAGACTGGACCTTGATCTTTACCAAACGAAACGCTTTGCTTTAAGGTCAACTTGTTCGGGTTTTCAAGGGCTACATGGTCCTGTTTTCAAGGGTTACTATATGGGAATTTCCGAAATCAAGGAGAACCTGATTTTGGGATCCTTATAATAAGAATCCTACTACTTAGGGTACTATAGTAGGGTCCCCTGTTTTCGGAAACCCCCATATGGGCTCTAAACATTCCAGCCTTAACCCTCAATTCGAAAGTTTCAAGGTGAAGATGAGATCCATGGTAAGAACCTTTAAGAGCCTTTAGGGTTTAGGGTTTAGGGTTTAGGTGAAGATGAGATCCATGGTAAGAACCTTTAGGTTGAGCCCTCATACCATTCTCTGCACGGCTTTTAGGCCATGTTGAGCCTTGGAGGATAGGCTGTTCATCACAGAGCTGAGCAAGGCTTATGAGTCTGTCTCTAAAACCCGAAGCCCTATAAGCCTGAACCCTCAACCCGAAACCCCTAAACCCTAGGCCCTAACCCATGGCCCGGGCGTTGCTCCAGCCTCTACGCCACCGGAATGCTACGTTGTGCTGAGAATCTGCAACGAGACTTAGGGCTCCTTCCAGTACAGGTCCGGTACCCAGAGACCCCAAAACCCCTTAATTAAGGAATATACCTCAAATCTTATTAGGGTTCCTATATATCATAATTTAAGGTATATTCCTCAATTGAAGGGTTTTGGAGTCTCTGGGTACTTCAGGGTTTAGTTAGGGCGTCCTTCCTGTGTCACCGTTCTGCTCGGCTGGCAATCTAGAAGCCTAGATAATTCTTAGCAGTAGTATTCCGGAGGGCTGCTTAGCACAAGTATATACGATAATACGAGAACCTACCCACAAGTAATATAGAATTATACTTGACCCTAAACCCCTAAACCCCTAAACCCTAAACCCTGTTCGAGCTCTCAAGGTCTCGTGCTAAACCCTTAGAGCAACACTTCTACGGTTGATGATATAAATCCTGCAATACCCACAATTAGGAATAATATACCATAATTCCCATAGTTTAGGGTCCTTAAGGTAATGCAGGATTTATATTATCAACCGTAGTAACCCTTAGGCAGGAAGCCTCAGCGGAACCCTATTCTAATTTGTTCTAATTATGAAGGCCTCCACACAACAGCCCTTATAGTAAGCCATTTAGACCCTCTTAAAAAGGACCTAATTCTAATCATGACGGGCTCTACATTACATAGACTGCCAGTCGAGCTTCTTCTGTCGCAAGGTGCAATGCCTGCAGATGCCATGAAGGCACAGGGTGTTCGGCTCTGGGGCTTGTATAGGGTTTTGGGGTATTTAGGGTTTAGGGTTTGGGGTTTGGGTTTAGGGTTTAGGGTTAGGGTTTAGGGTTTAGGGTTTAGGGGGGTTTGTAAACCCTAAACCCGAAACCGTGAACCCCAAACCCTTAACCCCTATAAACCCTAAACCCGGTTCAATATAGGGGCTTAGGGCTTATGGGGTTTATTGTTTAGGGCTTGCCATGAAGGCCGTCGGCGCAGAGTCCGCAGATGCCACGCAAGCACTCGGCGTGTGTGATTCGACGTCTCGTGGCAGCGGTTTAGGGTTTAAGGTTTCTGGGTTTCGTTCATTTTGAGGTCTCGACTGGGCTCTTGTCACGGAACATAGTTGAAGTCAGAATTCTGCGGAGGTAGATAGTAGATGATGCGTGTGCTTTCCATATTCACTCCAACTTCCTCGATAAGGAACCCCGGCAACTGGTAGACCTCTGAATGAAACACGACGTGTTAACGCTGGTGCCCTTCTGAAGCGCCGAGAGAGTCTGCGTGCAGTAACACTAAACTCCCGAATTTAGAGAAAAGGGTCTAGGTCTAGGGCTCATCGGTTTCACAGGGTTGAGGCGCCGTGGTTCCGCAGGCCCAAATTATCAGATTCCTGAAACAGCTCTTCCAGTGGAGAGCTTGCATCCGACATGAACAAACCCGAAACCATCCCTGTACACCTTTCCAGAGCTTTCTAGTCGAATAGCCAGCCCTAAATCCTAAACCCTGATGTATATAACCCTTAAATCCCAGACCCTATCCTTCTAAACGGTACCTGCACCAAAAACCTACGGTTTAATGGGGCTTCAGGTCAACCCGAACAGCTACAGTAGCAATAGAGTAGCAATAGAGATCATAATTATGCATGACCTTAACAAGACTGTTGATTCTCGTGAAATTCGGACCAGTAGTAGTATCAATAACAACAGTTACAACAACAACGACAACAACAACAACATCAACAAGAACAACAACAGCGTTAGCAACAGCAACGGCAATAACAACAACAACAACAACAACGACGACAACGACAACGACAACGACAACGACAACAACAACAACAACACCAACCACAAACCACAAAGACCAACACCGACCACCAACGACTGCGACAGCAACAACAACAATAACAACAATAGCAATACGAACAACAACACCAACACCAACCCCAAACGACAACACCACCACCACGACCACGCCGCCGCCGCCACCGCCACCACCACCACCACCACCAACAACACCAGCAGCAGCAGCAGCAGCAACAACAACAACAAAAACAACTACAACTACAAGAACAGTAGCAATAACAATAAGCAGCATCAACAACAAAATCAGTGCCGATACGGAGACGACGACCAAGACGACCACGACAGCAACAACAGCAACAATTTGGCTGCCCATTATGCTTATGTAGCCGCACGAGCATTCAGAGCTTTAAAGCAAAAGACCCATCAGGAATGATTGAAGAAATAGCTTTCTTTCAAGAAGACTTGGGAGCAACTTTGTCACTGAGACGTAGCGCAAAACACCAACTGGCTTGGGGATGGCTGAAGCGGCGCAGGCATGTTAAACCAACGTTGATCCCCAACCCCAAATCTTAAGGGTGTTAAGCCCAGTGACGGCCTCTGCCTTACAGCCACGCAGTTTGAGAAAGCGCAGCATCAGATCTCTGAATCTGCGCACGGCTTGCCGAGGGAAAACTTTGTGCGGACAAAGCTGCGGTGCAGCACGAACCAGACTACAAAATCAACCCAGGGAAGTAACAAGCAACAGCAACAGCAACAACAACAACAATAATGATCATAATAATAACAATAACAATAACAACAGCAACAACAGCAGCAGCAACAACACCAGCAACACCAGCAACAACATCAACAACGACGACAACAGCAACAACAACGACGACAACGACGAC
>CAJNJA010010823.1:0-13990 GCA_905231915.1 Symbiodinium necroappetens | reverse complement strand
GGTATACTTTGGCACTAAAGTAGTCCCTATGTAAGTACTTTGGGGCCAATGTATATACTATTTGGGTACATGGACCCTTAGGGTAACAGGATAAAGCCACCCTATCCGGGCCTTCATGATTCTGACCATGTCAAGGGGCTCGTCATCGTATAACTACACGGTGATTAAAACGGGAATATTAGTCTTGATAGAAACTGGGTTCTCTACCTTAGCTACCTGAGATAATGCCAGCTAAAGAAAGAAATGGTGTACGACAGAACAGTTTGGGGTCTTCCGGCCTGTGCCGCGAACATAACTTTTAGAGTGTTCGGCAAATTACACTGCTCGGTCCGGCCCGCCCGACCCGAAAGCAGCGAAATGCTCAAAGAACAACACAAACACGCACAAACACATACACTCACCCTGTTCGGGTCTTAGGGCACAGTGCTGGTAGTAATATTTGCGCTTTTCACGTGCAAGCCATGTTAGACGGACACTTACATCTACATCCTTGCGTCAAACCTAAATCATGTGTAGACGCTGGCTCTAGGTAATGCCAAGTCTGGCAAGCCCTAAGACTCCAACCCTGAAGCTACAAATAGCCCAAACAAGGTACCTCAATAGCCCGTGAACAGTTGAACTTTGAATCGAGACTCTCGTTCTTCGGGCGTGCTCGGCAATGAAGCCAGGCAGTTGAAAGTCACCTGCCGACCAAAATGGACAGTGGATTTGCTTACTTGTCCAGTAGCCTGGAGAACTAAAGGCTAGCTTTCGAGATTATATCGGGGTGATAGTGCTAAACCCTAAACCCTAAACCCTATAAGCACTACGGGCCTAAAAGGTGCTAAAGATTACTTACCCTTCCACCAAGCTAGCTCGGACTTAGAACTTCGACTCTCTTGAGGCTTTAGGGTTTAGGGGCTTGGCGCTGCTTCGCTGTGCAAGTTGGGTTGAGTCTTGCTGGACTTTCAGGATGTGAGAGTGGTACGAAAAGTACAAAAGGGCTTAGGGTTTAGGGTTTGGGGTTTAATAGGGTTTAGGGTTACAAAAGGTCTGGGATTCTCTCTTCCTACCCTAGACCATAACCCAGAGGGTTCGTCCGGCCGCGACCGTGTCTGAGGATTTATGTGGGCTTGGGATTCAGAGTGGCGCCCATCTCAGCTAGCAACAACGAAGGTCCCACGGTTGATGATAGAAACCCTGCATTGCCCATAATAAGGAATACACCATAATTCCCATAGTTTAGGGTCCTTAAGGTAATGCAGGATTTAATTATATCATCAACAGCATCTTTAAGCTTCCATGGCCTAGAAACACCTTACCAATCCGACAACTGCAGAGTAAGACAGTCAGCATCAGGCCATTGCCACTGAAACCTCGAGACGAAACAACCTTGTTGAAGCCAGACTGCCGAAACTGTAAAAAAACGGATCACAAATCCCTAAACCCTAAAACCCTAAACCTTTAAACCCTAAACCCCAAACCTTTAAACCCTAAACAACCCCGAGACGTTCAAGTCTTCTAGAATCTAGAACCCTCAAAGCACCTTTCTTTAGAGGAACCCCCAATCCTAGCAGGTTACCGGTCCAGGCCTCGCTGGGCAAGACCCCTTTCCTGTTCCTCTGCTCGGTTTACGGTTCAGGGTTTTAGGGTTTAGGGAAGTCGGTGTCTAGATATAGAATCGGCTTCCTGTTATCGGTCCCTGCACAGTGTTCTCTGTAAGGATTAACATAAGTGGGATTACAGGAACTTCATGTAGGGGCCTGTATACATCTGGGATATGTTATGCCATAATTATCTGGATTACTTTTACTGATCCTTCTGACCCCCTATACATAATACATACTTTGGCCATAACAGTACTTCGACCTGTGTGGGAACCCCGAGGGGTTACCAAAACACTGGGCTGTTAGGCTAAATGCCTTACCTTAACGTCTGTAGATGGTCAGTTACCTGCTCATTTTTACTGTTTAGGTCGGAGCTCAATCCTTTTTGCTGCTGGACTCAAGTCTAACAAGACTGAAACCCTAAACCCTTTCAGGGGCCGAGCTTTCAGGCTTGCCTTTATGCGCAAACCCGTGGGAGTTTCCACGGTTGTGGGTTTGGGGAATCCTACTAACCCTAATGAGAAGCCTGCTCTCCTTTGAGGACTTCCCCTCGCAGGCCATCTGCCAGACCCCGTCGAGACTACATGAGCTTCTTGTGCGGAGGGTGGGCTTGGCTTAGGTCTTACGCTCTCGCAACTTGGTTTAGGGTTTAGGGTGAAATATAGGGGCCTTAAGAGGGGCATGGACCATTAGAACAGGGTTTTGATGGTTTGCTAAGGGAAGCGAAACTAACTCATCGTTCGGACCGGGTTATATGATACCGCCGCTGCATATGCAGAAAAGAAAGGTAATACTTTATTCACTGTTCCACGAAACTTATAAAGGACCCGATATCAAACATGCAGAAGCACCGTATCAAACGAGATATCAGTAGCATTCAAAGGCCTTTGTCATTGGCGATAAGGGACTACTACGATAAACCGCACTACATCTTCTGGATAAGACGAGGCCTGAACTTGCATGAAGCAAGGAAGGTTGGGACCTGCTCTTGGCTCCTGGTGCGGGATGAGGGTAAAGGCCCCTAACCCTAAAGCCCTTTTGCATCCGGTCTGCAGCGACTCTACCGGGAAACCCTAAAGCCCTAAACCCTTGAACCCTAAACCCTGAACCCCTAAACTTGGGTGCAGCATCTACTTGGAGCTTCCTGGCATGTAGACCTTCAAAACTACATCCCATGATTAAGGATATATACCCAAAACTGTAGAGGATCCCTATCATGCTTTGAGGTATATTCCTAATAAAAAAATGCTCGAAGGTCTAGGTACCCATGGGCCCCTAAGTAGCTCCTTTTTGGGATTACCTTATAGGATTCTAAGTCAAAACCACAAAAAAAGGAACTACTTCGGGGCCTATGGTAAGTTGTGGTAGCCCTGGCGGCCATGCCTAACGCATGCAAAAACTCCCCTCCAATATTCGACTCGTTACGGTTGATGATAGAAATCCTGCATTACCCATAAGAAGTAAGGAGCATGCCATAATTCCCATACTTTAGGGTCCTTAAGGTAATGCAGGATTTATATCATTTATATCATTTACAGTTAGCATTCCTCACGATCCTTGCAGAAAGCCGGGAGGGGGGGGGGGTTCCAATCAGGGGTTCACAGTCTCCCCCTCCCCCCCCCCCCCCACGCCAGAGCTGCGCCTTGTCGTTTGGCTAAAGGAGCCCCCGGCCCGAATCGGAGGTATGCGGATTAGGGTTTAGGACAGCTTAGGACGTTTAGGATAACTACCTGGTATGTAGTTGAGGGTGTAAGGCTACAGACTAGAGGTTTAAGAATAAACCCTTTTACAGCAGGCCTCGTACACAGCAGCCCGGTCCCCAGCATCAAGAATAAACCCTAAACCTTAAACCGAGCTTGCAGCCAAGACTCATCTCACTCAAGAGGCTTTCGATCATCCCTTTCCTGAAAAAAAGTGGATGCGTTGCTGAAGGCCAAGGAGTTGGAGACTCAGGTGCTTAGGAAATTTCAACCCTACCTATAGTCTCCATTGCAGTTTCTTTTTTTGGTTTAACCAAATCTATATTGAGGATCCTAACAGGTAACCCCAAAAAGGAACTACAATGGAGACTATAGGTAAACCCTAAACCTACCCATAGGCCCCTAAGTAGTTCCTCTTTGTGTGGTTTATACTTAGAATGCTATAAGGTCATCCAAAAGGAAGTACTTAGGGGCCTATGGGTAAACCCTGAACCCCAAACCCTAAACCCCAGACCCTAAACCCCAAACCCCTAAATCCCAGACGTGTCCAGCAAGCTCAGGGTCAACAGACCAAGCGACGTTTCGGATTAGGAAAAGCCGTAAGCTTACGGAAAGCCCGAAGACCGCCACATCAAAACTTTAGGGCTTAGGGTTTAGGGCTTGGGGCTGCGGGTTTAGGGTTTGGGGTTTTAAGTTTAGGGCGTAGGGTTTCGGGTTCAGGGTTTGGGGGTTTGAGTTCAGGGTTTGGGGTTTGGGGTTTTGGGGTGTAGGGTTTAGGGACCCTGAACCTATGGACCGTTAACCGGACTACAGTGTTCATCATCACTCGCTCAGCAGCTGTCATGACACTACGATGCTGGTAGGACCATTGCAGAAACATCCAGAATCACACAATGCTAGCACTGTCTGCATATATTTTTATTATACACACATCGAACTTCTGCAACTAAATAAATATCCAAAGACAGCAAGATGAATTGCAGAAAGAGATGCTCGCAAGTGGTAAGCCCTCAACCGATACCTAGCGCAGGTAAGCCAGTTACCTGAAGACAAAGGAGCTACACCTCGCATGTTGGAGTAGCCAGATTTCTCTCAGGTACATTCGTCTCTCTAGGAATGGAAGTGCAGTTCTTCGACACTATGAATTCAGGGCAGGAGTATTGGCGGCAAATTGAACCCAAGAGAAAGCCAAAAACTAAGGCCTTGCAGAAGGGGCCCTGAAAAAAGGTACCGCAAGCATTGGTCCTGCAACTCGGGCAGGGTTCCTGGATAAGGACCCCTTGAATGCCGTCGAAAACTGACAGTAAGTCATTTTCGGTTGAATCCGAATTGAGCATCCCGACCACAGGCAGAACAACGAGGATGCGGCTACCGCAAGAGTACGACCGGAACGGAGATGCTGAACATACAGTCAAGATCAAGCCCACCCCACAACCCGAAACCTTAAAACCTAAACCCGTGCACCCTGAACCCTAAGCCTTAATCCCCCACACACTCAACCCTAAAGAGGCGGCTCAGCAGCTCGGATGACCGGGCGCACGCACTGAGAATCATGTCATAGTCCATGGTGCTTGGGTTGAGCTTGTCCTCTGAAGGTACGGTTTAGCGTTACTTCAAGGGGTCTTCCAAGGGCCACTAGACATGTATCGGTTTCGTGATGAAAACTGTTTTGGGATTCGGGGGTCCTCTGGAGATACATCACGCAGCTGGTCCAAGTGACACCGACAAACATCAGACTACAAGAAGGTGATAGTGGTTCCTGGACAACTACACCCTCTTCCCTAATTTAAACCCTAAACCCTAAACCCCAAGCCTACAGTTTCGAGCTCAAGCAGGTGGACCTTCAGGTCTCCAAATCAGCGCGGGACTGCGAGGAAGATTGTGGAGTATGTTGGATACTTTGATTGTTGGGTTTAGGGTTTAGGGTTTTGGGGTTTTATAGGGTTATAGGGTTTTAGGGTTTTAGGGTTTAGGGTTTAGAGCGGCCGAAAGCCAATCTACCAAGGAGCAGACGATGAACTAGAGCTGAGTGTGTCGGCTTGGTACATGCCCAGATCTTGCAGTATAATACGGTTAGGAATTCGCCCCAGTGTTGGCAGGGTTAGGAAAGGATGCCCAAAGGGAAGGCACCCCAGGACGAAATCATCCGACCAGATAGCGGAGTGGCGGATCTGAAGGGGGCGCAGCTCGGGTTTTGGAGTATGTTGTACCATACTTGTAATAAGGGACCCCCAATGTAGTATTGGTAACTATTAAGGCCCTTGTAGTGCCCCCCATTGAAGGTTCAAGGCAACTTACCCGACCTACTACGTATACTTAGCATACAATAATGCTTGGGTGTGTTCTAGTATGCTTATGGTCGAAACCAGAAAGTTGGAACGTGACTATCCTCGTGCCATTAAGGTAGAGTATAAGGGATCCTAGGACTAATCATTCTATATCCATGTTGCAACTTTCTGGGGTCTGCTGTATGTTAGGACTACGAGGGCTGCTACTCTTTGCTCATGCGGCCAACCTGCTTCTCAGACCTGGACCGCCAGTGCGAAACAAAAGGGGCACAGTTCTTGGGCCTACAATCATAAACACAGGGGTGGGCGGGTTATAACACACTGCTGACGAGACAAATCCTGCACTACCTGAAGGACCGTAGCATATTCCCTATTATGGGCAATGCAGGACTTACATCATCAACCGTACTTCTATAGGGAAACTGAAACTCAGAAAGTTGGAACATGTATTTAGCATGATCAAGGCTGAGATTCCCAAGGCTTTACATTTCCAACATGAGGAAAATCATGCTCCAACTTGCTGACCTCTAAGTTATGAAGGAACCCTGAGGAGTGTTACTCCCCAGTTATTCAACCTCTCTTCTTCAACAACCAGGCCCAAAAAAGTTCAAACGTTTTAGGCTAGACTTAATATATAAGGCCAAAAAGTTTAAAGTTCCCATTGGCTATCTAAGTACCTCATTATAGTGAAGACAGCTTCGTAAATGCAAGCTGTCCCGCTGCATCGAGCGAAAGAGCTGCAGCGCTTCTTCCCACTGCCTTGCTCTGAAAGATTTCGGCTGTCAGCTCTTCTGTAGCGTCAGTTTGGACTCCAATTTTATAAACCCTAAACCCCAAAAACCCTAAATCCCTAAACCCCAAAAACCCTAAATCCCTGAACCCTAAATCCTAAACCATAAATCCCTACATCCCTAAACCCTAAATCCCTAAACCCTTATAAACCCTAAATCCCGAAACCCTAAACCATAAATCCCTACATCCCTAAACCCGAAATCTCTAAACCCTAAAGGGTTTCAAGACTTGGGGCTCTGAGTTAAACCCCGACCAGAATTAGCAAACCGCACCTGTTCCCCGAACGCTAATAGACCCTAAACCAAACCCCCCTTAGCCAAAAGCGCTTCGCAGTCCAGCACTATCAGAACCCCAATGCTAAGAAGGCAGCCTGTCATATTGGCGCTTCGTGCTATGGTCACCATTGCTGCCTTATCTGACCTCCGAGTCTCCTTGTGCACGCATGTCTCAGCGAACTCGGATGAACCGGCAATGTCTCGAAGCCTGAACTCCGAATCAAACCAAAAACCCGGCAAGTATCCTCGACCCCCCAACCTGAGATGAATGCACTGCTCAAAACCTACTAGCATCACCCAGGTCCGGAATCGCTATCTCTCAACCCTTATACACCTTAAAATCCGAAAACAGTAAGCGAAAGTATCTTCTGGCCCCATATCCGACACTTCTGAACCCCATGCCCATACACTCTATGCCTCAAACTCCAAAGGCCCTGCGATACCGCCAGAAGACCTCGATCATACCGGTAAGGCACTTGGTAAAGCCCAGCACAAATCGTCAAAACACTTTTAGGATCCTATTGGGGCTTAGGGTTTAGGGAAGCCACTCAAAATAAGAAACCAAACACCCAATAAACCCTACTAAACCCCCTGAACATTCTAAGCCCTAAACCATCTTCGAACCGTTCTCAAGACTTAAAACACAGCAGCACTCATAAACCTCTCCAGCCACCCGTACAAATTCGAATGTCTGTATGGCGACCTCATGCGGGTGAGGTTACAAGGCTCGCTGGCAAGCAGAGAGCGCCACGTTGTAGCTGAAGGCGTTGGGCGAAACTCCTGCCGGATTTTCGGGCTTAGCGGTTTTGGGGTTTATGGTTTAGGGACTTAAGGTTTAGGGCTTTAGGGCTTGAGGGTACGACAAAAAGGCAGAACAGCGTACGACTTGCTACAGTAGATCTTGTCTTGACTTCGCAACTGCATGCTCGATGCAGACGGTAACCAACATGACCAGCACAACAGCACACACCGCCCAGTCCATGGCACCAGATGCCCCTCAACCCTAAACGGTCCTTATAGACAATAATTAAACCACAAAATACGTCCTTGAGGGCGCATAGCGTCCAAGACATCCAGTGCGTTCTCCCATAAGCTGGCTGTGCCAAAAGAGTCGATGGTTGCGGTGTACACCTGAGTCTTGCAAAGCCCAAATGGGTTTAAAAGAACTTGTAGTGGGTTCTGTGGGGATGCATTGGCTCCTGTAAGGCTTCAGGGCCTAAGCAAACAAACAGATGCTTGCGCATAAGATGCATGTATGTATGCATGTATACTGCATATCTAAAGTCTATACACATACATATATCTATGTCTCTCTCTCTCTCTCTATATATATATACACACACGTGCATGGATGGATATACTTTCACAAGGAAAAGTTTCTTGCCGCCTGTGGTGCCTCTTAAATTAGGGACGCCTCGTACTTCATTATGATCCTAGTACGTTGGTCCGTTGGTCTAGACTACGACCTCACATTCCTGAATTTTCGTCAACTAGTGACTAACTAGTAATGCTGAACCCAAAGATGCATTCGGCTCGACTGCTCCCACCCTAAACCCTAAATCCCGACCCTTCTCCCGCTTGGCACATGGCAGATAGCAGGCTTCAAGTCTATGAACGGAATAGAACTGTAACTTTAAGGACAAAAACAAGGATGGCCAGTGTTCGCAAACCCCCTAAAAGACCGCTACAAAGCTCTATATCACCCCGATAAAGCATCCTAAATGTACAAGAAGACTCATGGAAAATAATTCAATGCCTGCTTGCCTTGAAATGGCTTTGGGTCTGGGCTTCCGAATTAGGGTCTGGGGGAGGGGGTCCTATATAATAATTAGGCTACGGTGCCTTACGAGTTTGTGGAGGTTTGCAAGATGCTGGGCCTGAAAAACTAGGTTAGGGCTTTGTGATCTTGTGGCACCAGTAAATGTAGGCACCCTAGAAGTATCTGTGATGTACGAGTTCACACCTAAAAAGGGTGCCTGCAGAACACAATCGCCCAACAAGAAGTCAGTCGGTATCATCATGGATCTTCAGATTCGATCTAGCAGCATGAGAGAAGCCAGTGGCCGAGTTTAGCCACTCTCCATGACCTCTCTGCGTGACATGTTTTTGCGGTTTTCATGGAAATCACGGTTGCTATGCAGCAATGTATGCCGGACCTGACCAAAAACGGACTGAGCCGCTAACTGGCACCTGACATCTCTACTCCTTATATCTTAGATTGAACCCAAGGCCCGTCGAAAGCGCAGCCAAGCTTCTTGCACATCCGGGGCGATCTCTTTCTCTTTCATGTCCTGCAGGCATGTTTGACCTTTGGGGCCGTAGCTAGGGGGCCATATAGATATGCAGTATATACGTAGGCCTTAAGGGCTCCTACGTATATACTGTATGGCCAAAGGATGGATATAAATAAATAAATAAATACAAATATAAATATAAATAAATAAGTAAATGAATAAATAAATAAATATATATATATATACATATATATATATTTATATATATATATGTATATATACACATACCAGACAGGCGCATGGACCCTGAGGACTCTTACGCGCTTTACTACCAGTGCCACAGGGACAAGAATGCGGCAGACGAAAGGGAGGACCGAAAAACCGATCTCCTGAGCTGGGATCCTATACCAATGGAGACTTTATAGGAACACCCTTACGAGATCTACATTTTGGGATCCTGCAAGCCGTCTGAAGCAAAGACTTCAGTCTGAGGTGGCGTCGCCTAAGGGTGCATGTGGCGGTTTCTCAAACTAGGCTCGTTTTTGTGGGTCTCCAAGAAGGCATCACACTTGATATCAGCAACTCAAAGGGGACCATGATATTGAGAAACACACATAAAGGGATAATAATCAGGGGGGGGTTTTAAGATAGAAAAAAGTTCTGACCTATCTGGTCGGCATCAGCAGTAAGACCTAAAGCAAAAATGCACTAATACCAAAAAATCAGCCGATTTCGGTCAGTAGCTTTGGACTCTGTCTATGGTGTTACCCTAAGCGTCCATGTGCCCATACACTACATACTTAGCCCTTAAAGGAATTTGCATCTCATTTGGATACATCGACCCTCGGGGCTGACGTGTGATACTTTATAACCTTGAGGCCATCTTGTTGACAATATGCGGCATCTTTTAACATTAATCGGAGCCAGAACAGCAACTACACATGCAGCTCAGAAGCTAGTATCCCCATCAACTGGTAGCCGTAAGCTGTAAGCCCTGGCAGTCTAAACCCAATAAAAGCTGCCTGGCTCAATACCCTGATCTTCATGTTTTGCTCGACGGATTTTCCAGAAACCTTGCAGGCCTGTCTCGTTGAAGGCTCGAGCAAACATGCAGGCCGAAACCCTACACCTTACAGGCTAAAGCCTAAATCCCTAAACCCCAAAGAGTCTGCCAATGTCCTCCAGCAACTCCATGGCAAGATAAGGCCTGTCCGGCCAGGTTTTAATGTGGCACTGGATTTACTTTCGGTGTATTCAAGTATCCATCCAGAATGGTACTGTAATGCTTATTCCAGGCTTACTCTACGTTTTCGCATGTTCTCGCACGGAATTTGGTTGGCTTTTTGTTTTCTGGAATCCTTTCTGCTATAATGGTCAATCTCAACTGAGTAGAGGAGAACAAGAGGACGCCTGAGAAGCTCATTCTGTAGGCCGCTTGTGCAGTGGAGCGTAGGATGACGAAACAAATATTCAGCATGCAGGGTTTTGCTCTTAGTAGTCGTCTTGCAGCGCTCTAGATATCCCTAGACTACAGTCCTACTGTACAACTATTTCACTTCTACTGCACCACTACTGCACCACGACAGTACTACTACTGTACTACCCAATAGACATTCACTTACGTACATCCAAACAGTCTCTTTCATTAACACCCCTGCCCAGAAGCTGTGCTCCGGACCACGGGAATCCGATGGCCCCCTTTCAACAGTTAATCCCTGAAGTCGTCAATTGCAGACCCACTAGACCCAGTGTCGGATTATGTTTCCTTGCCACTTGGATTAGCCTTGAGGGTTTAAGCGGATTGCAGTACAGGGTTCCGCTTGCAGGGCCGCTGGCCAACAAAGCGCAAATTCAGCCAGACACACCATAGTAACACTATTCATATACTTACCTAACCACTGGCCTTATAGCGTCCCTAAACCTTGAACATCCCTGAACTAGACCAACAAAGCTTTGTGAAAAAAACAACTGCTGGTTCGGGCTTTCGAAGGACCTTGCTTGTCGCATATCGAGGCCTGACTGATGCGAATAGGACTTGAGTTAGTGGATAGATGTGCATGTTATAGTAACAGGATTGGAAGTGGAGGCTAGGGACTATGATGGGGAATTCTTGCACTCCTAAAGTTCGAAAACCCTAAAACCCAAAACCCTTAAACCCTGAACCCTTAAACCCTAAACCCTTAGGGCAGGAAACGAGATGCTCTGAGCAGAAAGGGCTAACGGGGGCGATACCTTCCCTAAGTGTCCATGTACCCAAATAGTAGTAGTTTCTTTGGCCTTAATGTAGTCCCTATATAGGTACTTTAGGGGCAATGTATGTACTATGTGGGTACATGGACCCTAAGGGCTTCTAAGATCCGGGAGGAAGCAAGAGACATGGGAGATACGGATATAAGAGGACCCCCCAACATAAGAGCTAAATAACAGGGCCTGTACCGAAAGTAAGGTACCCAAGTTTTCTGAAACATGCACACGAGGTAAACTTCCCCATAGCCTGTGTTGAATGTCCGGAGGCTGGTGACAAATGAACTGTTTACTATAATGAGTTTCAGCGTGGCTTAGGAATCCTAGCGCATGAGGGTTTGGCGATTTACGTGGCCATAACGTACTAATGTAGATACCTGCTTCAGTGTAACATAGTGTCGACAATGGTTTGTTTCCCCACCAGGGATAGTGGCGAAGGACTGAATAAAGGGTCTTCTCAGGTGTTAGGCTTCAGAACAACAAAACCCCAAAGCCCTGGAGTAATCAACGCAACCAAAAGCCCCTAAATCCTAAGCCCTCCTAAAAACATAGACCACAAGCCGTATACCTTGGACTCGCGCCTGGGGCTTCGGGTTCTTCGCGGTTGACGGTCCAAGGCATCCTAGCGACCCGAAAGCCCTTTAACCAACCACAAAATACGCCCAAAGCCTGAACCCTCTAAGCCCGAAGCCATAATGTAGGAACCTGATTAAGAAACCCTGGTCAAAATAATAGGATCCGTATAAAGGACCCCGAGGTTGCTTAATCAGGTTCCCATATTAAGCCCGAAGCCCTAAACCCAAAAACCCTGAGCCCTAAACCCTAAACCCAATAGCCTTGTTTTTGAGCAGGGACTGCAATGCACTAAGCCCTGAATCCCTTCAGCCAAGCTCCAAGCGCCCAATAGCCTAAACCCCGAAACCCTATACCCCCCAACCCTATAGACCCCTACGCCCCGATCTAGGGGCCTCAGTACTTAGAATAGGGTTCTTTGGGGTTCCTTTAAAGGGTTCCTTACAGGGTTCTATAAAGGCTACTATAAGTGCTTAGGGGCCTTACTAAGTAGACTAGGGGTTTTGGGGTATACTCTACTTTTGATATGTTAAGGAACCCCCTAAATAGTACAGGTGATTATTTAGACCCCTATATGAATATGAAACCAAGGCACCGAAGTCCCAAACGGCAAGCGTTGATCGCAGCGCTGTACACCACGGTGTTACCTTCATGTTGGATCTTATTGGTAACTACTCCCTTTTCCACAGGCTTGAAGCCTAATCTCTCTCAGCTGCCATCTGGAGGTACCGAAAAGAGTTCTGGAAAGGTCTAAGTTTAGAGCTTAGGGGTGAAGGGTTCAGGGGTGGAGGGTTTAGATTTAGATTGTTTCGTGTAAGAACGTCTAACTCCATGATTTTGTTGTTGCTTCCTCGAAAGTCCGCAATGGATTGGAGTTGCCAGTGTATGCCATGGGAATCAGGACTTCGTCCTGGGGAAGGGCAAAGGAAGTGTCGTGTTTCCCATACCCTAAACCTTAAATCTAAACCTATATACTGGGAGGTTTAGGGGTTTCGGATTTCGGGTTTAGGGTTTTGGTTTTAACCCTCTGAAGAAAGGCTTGGGCCCCATGGCTCAGAGTTTACGGTGCCGCTGAAGCTCTTCTCCTCTCCCTTAATTTCGTGCGCAGCACTGACAGGGGTCCTTGTTTTGGGGTTTATGCTCTCACAACTCGGACATGGCAGGCGAGGGTTCCATAGTCGCATTTAGGGTTTAGGGTTCCACGAGGCATGTCTAGGAACCACTTCCCTGCGTAGCGAAAACACGAGATTGTAAGAACTTCTACCGTCCCGAAACTACGCAGCCGGAAGACCTCAATCCCCAATATCACAGCCTCCATAATCCTTATCTCAAACTCATCAGTGCTGTTGAAGCCCGGGGGTATACCACTTGCACAGCCCTTACCACGAACCCTACAACGCCCTAGTTCAGTTCAGCTATTGAGGGGAAGCCCCGTATCCGCAACACCCTATTTCCTCCACAACCCCATTTACAAACTTTCCAAACTCCCGTGACCAGTTGTCGCTCTATCCATCTCTCTCTCTCTCTCTCTCGCTGTTCTCGCTGTGCCGCTGCATTCAGATGGTCCCACCGCGCAAGGCACCATCAGACCGTCGAAGTGCGGTGGAGTTCGATGAACAAACAAAAGCTTGGATGACCAACTCAGGTAAACTCAGGTATGCAACCCTATTCGACACACTAAACCGTTACCTACTCGGCTGATGTTTGGTCTATTGATTGCATAAGCCCCCCCCCCCCACCGAACCCACCTACACCCTAAACCCTGCACCCGAACAGTCTCTAGAGGCCAAGCTGCCCTCGATGTGGTTTGCCTGCATGGACCTGAAATGGCTCAAGGCCATCTCCCATCCTCGTCAAGCTTGAGGGTTTGCGATTTTAGCTCTAAGGTTCAGGGTTTAAGGATACGGCTTGAGTTTACTTGTAGGGTGTCGGGATTAGGTGTGAAGCGTTCGTCAGGCCGAGGTTCTTGCAGTTTAGGTTCGGGCTTTACGTGCGCACATGTATACATTGCCTACATACATAGAACAGCATACAATGCACACATCACATTCTTTACGTTAATCGCAATACACACACCAATTCCTTACACTGCATGAAATACATACATTACCAACCTACTTACTTGCCCACCTACCTACTTACCAACCCACCCGCCCACCGACATGCCTACCGACCGACCTAATGTTAACTCTTGATTAATAAACCCCCTCAGATTAATGGCAACCCGCGCGGGCCTCGGACCTGGCCCAAAATATCCTTTAAAGGCGCTGGCCTCTTCCAGCAGAGCCCCCCCCCCCC
>CAJNJA010010822.1:289-13990 GCA_905231915.1 Symbiodinium necroappetens | reverse complement strand
CACCTCACAACAGTCCTTTCTGTAATTTTTTGCTTTACTTTTTTGGTGTATCCTAGAAAAGTTGAGCTTTTGTCGGGCCCGTAAAAGCAAGAAAAGAGGATGTGTGGGATGCCTGGTCTTTCTTCAAGCTGTTGGACTCGGACGGAGGTGGATCCGTAGATGTGGAGGAGTTTTTCATGGGTTGCCTTCGCTTCCGTGGGCAAGCGAAGGCCATGGATGTCGGTCAGCTTATACAGGACCAGAGCTGGATGATCAAGAACCAAGGCAAGTTCCAGTCTTTCATGGAGGCTGGGCGTGT
The DNA here is from genome assembly GCA_905231915.1 of Symbiodinium necroappetens. Lineage (NCBI taxonomy): Eukaryota > Dinophyceae > Suessiales > Symbiodiniaceae > Symbiodinium > Symbiodinium necroappetens. Next base: position 13,692 of record CAJNJA010010822.1, on the reverse strand, counting down.
CACAGACATCGACATTGCAAATCAGCAAAGACACCATGACCACAGACAGAACTGGACAGGAGTGTTCGTTCTAAAGACAGTTTTCAGGTGTCTGCATGCACTTGTCGTTGGCACCCCCCCGAGTCAGGCTGAGATGAGCGGCCTCAAGCATAACCTCGCGAGCCTCATGCATCTGTGTTCTCGCCCAGTTCGAGGCTCTGAATGGTCGCCCAGAAACTGGAAGGAGAGGTAGCAGCTTCCGATATGGCGCTAAGATGCCCAAAGCGCTGCCGCTCGGATTCGTTTCACTCTAGGACTCTAGCAGCCAAAGGCTACGGCTACGACAATAGCAATGGTTCCGCACGGACAGCAGTCCCACTCGTGACTTACTCCCCTCCAAGCAGATGTCTTCAAAGTGTCATTCGTGAACCTTGCTGACGTTGAGCATTCCCCCAAGAGCACTCAGCTTCTGCCGGTTGTTGACATCACCCTAAACGCAGAAAAGATGCAAGCGTCACCTTCCTGCACAGCACCTTGGAGTCATTCCGCCTGCTTCCCAGATGGGCCATCATCAGTGAGTCGGCGGCCTCTGCATTGATTGCATGGTAGACACACATTCAGTGCCGGGAGATGAGCACATGTTCCTTTCACCACTACAGCCACCAGTTGAAGAGCATGTGAAAGTTGGTGGAAGCAGAGGAGCCCAGCGTCAAGGCTTTCGTGAAGGGTCTTTGCCCTGGCCCCAGAGATCTTCACTCAACTCCTTATTCAAAAGCTGCAGACGGCAGCAGACCAGACTGAAGGTGACGAGGCCAATGAGCTCTTCCTGCTACAGACTGCCCATCGCATTGGCCAGGCTCAGGTCTGTGGGCAGAGTTCAGACTGCACACCCAGGCAATCCCAGACGAAGCATGTCACGCCGAGAAATATAGTAATGTAATGTAATGTAGTTGTAGCAGGTAGGTGTTTGGTGCTCCTTCAGAAGCTTTGTGCAGATCGCTGCTTTGCTTCTGTGCCAGGCTTTGGCTCTCGTGGCACCCGACAAGGTTCAAAAGGAGGCGCCCGCACGCGCGCCCACGCCCATCGTGTTACGCATCACTCTTCAATTCTGTGAAAATCTGCAGATTTGCAGGACAGGGATGACATGATTGCGAAATCTTTGAAGGGGGATCGAGATGGGGGCTACGGCTAGTCTAGTTGTTGCATGCGTTTGAAAGATTCCTACCGAAGCGTTCATGCTCATGTGCTGCTGGTGCAGCTGCGTGACTGCCTTTCTCGTGCAAGGCCCCGCGTGCCATCCAACGGCACCATGAGACGGTGCAGATCCCATCACACACCGCAGCACTGCGAAGGATGAATGGCCTACGCAGCAATGGGCATTGATCCTTGAAATGGAGTGCCCGGAAACAAGCGCTACGTCAGATGTTTGATCGGCCACGCTTGTACTTTTTGTTGGGCGACTAAAGGTGCAAACCGAGTTCTCGTGCGTGTCAGAGGAGTACCGCGCTCAGTTCGTGGAACAGCCAAGCGTCAGTCGGTCGAGAGTTGTGGAAGCTGGGTGGTGGGGTGGCTCAATACTGCTTCACACTGCTTCATCAAGTGTCTCACATGCACAAGGCTGATTCTGGAGATCTCGAGGAAAGCTCGTGAAGAGGTGCGTTGCTCGCCCCTTTTTTTGCCGTCCCTTCGCTCGCCATAGTTGCAGGATGCCCGAACGGCTGCTGTTGTACTTCCTCCTAGAAGCTGTTAGCACCCCTGCACTCGGTCATGGCAAGCGCAAGCTCCGCTGCAGGATTTGATCCAACAGGATCCAACAGGCTCTTGGATGGTCACTCAGTGCGGCCCATGTGGGAGACCGTATGCGGGATTGAGTCATCGAGTCGGTGCAAGCTAGATCATAGACGTGCGGGGGGATAGCTATGTGGTGTATGATCACGCATCCTTTGAACATCGCAAAGTTCGTCTAAGCAGGCAGCCAGACAAATCGTGCTGGCAGTTGTCTTAGGTGGGGCGCAGATGCAGATGCCACTCCAGCCGCGCAGGACTCCGCACATCGCTCGCTAGTCCATCACAGCTGAATCGCTGAACGAGCCAAGCACATAAGTGGGAGATTCCTATCGGACAGATCTTTGACCCCAGCTTTGCATCCAGCCAGGACAAACCGGGCCAAACTGAAATGGATGCCATAGAAGCCGCGCGCCAGGCCGAACAGGACGACCTTCGAACTGATACTTCAGGGGGCTTGTGGGTCTGCAGTTGAGCCGCCAAGGTTGGAGGTTGGCGGTTTCTGTGAGAGAGAGAGAGAGAGAGAGAGAGAGAGAGGATAGGATCGGCAAGCGATTTGGCATCAGATGTTGCACCAGCTGCAGCAATTGCATGTAGTGTGGCTCCCTTATATCCCCTTATGCTGCTTTTCTACAATGGAACTGTGGCTTCAGGTTCAAGCATGCGAATTGAATTTCAAACGACGCGCACATTGGAGAGACTCTTCTTGCCGCGCCTTTTGTGTCGCAGCGTGTGCTTATCATGAGGAAAAGAGTCGCTCAGGGAAGAATGTGTTTTTTTCCCGCCTCGTTCTTTGGGTGACGAGTCTTAGAAGCGGCCACAGGAGCAGGAAGCCCTCGAGGCTGCGAGGCGTGCCGAGCAAGAGGCGCATTCCGCAGGAATCGAGTAGAACTAGGCCGTGACAACGTGCAACAGGGCCAAACAGGGTTGGCTTCTTGCAGCTTCGGCTGCCGCTGAAGTGGTCGTTCTTACAGGTAACAGGGTTTTTGTTCTTGTACAGCGGCAGTCTCGCTCGCCTAACCTGAGAGGCAGCTGCCGCCATAGCCATGGCAATGGCCGAAAAGCAGGAAGCTCTTGAGCAAGCACAGGCGAATAGACCGAATAGATGGGTGGCATTTCATTCTGCGAACGCTGTTGGAGGCATTGTTGCTCAACTGTCGCAGAGAACGGTAACAGCCATCTAGCCGCTCGAGCCCGCCAAGTGCCCAAGGTTGTCTGACTATGAAAGCAATCAATCTATCGGAACGACACCTTGTGCCTTGCAGTATTTGCAGTAAGGTCGCCAGAGTCTTCAGTCGGATTCGATCGAGGAATCAGGGCAGCCTGCTGCACATGCTCATCAGGCATCAGCGGCTGCTGCAGATGCTGCGAGGGAGGAGGTTCAGAAGCGAGAAGAAGAGATGCGCCTGTTCAAGGACGGCAGCCATGACCACGCACAAGTCAGCCCATGATGCCTCGTTCCATCCTTGTCTCTGACTGACCGGTTGTATTTACGTTTGTCACTCTCGATCGCGTTCCATGTGCGACGTACCATGGTGTCGTCACACAGTTCAGCGATGCTCACGGAACAGCTGCATCGCTAAGAACCAGATTCAGGAAGGTAGTCGTCACAACGTCAGTGCACACCACAAACAAGCAGCAGGATTTAAAGTGCTTTGAAATTCCCCATAGCCTCTTGGCACAAAACCTGAAGGTTCAAACAGCCCATCAGCCCCGCCTTCGAAATGCCGGGTCTGCTGGGTCAAACTGTTGTGCTGTGTTATCGTCTATCCTGTCTAGCATAGTAGAGTAAGTAAAGTAGGGTAGAGTATGGTATATGATTGTATTGTGTATGGTATGGTTGGCTTGGAGGAGCAGATGGAGCAAGAGCTGCAGGAAGCGGCGGCTCGAGCCAGGGCCGAAGCACAGGCCCCCAACGCCTGCTTGAAAGCAGTTCTACAATAAGTTCTATGTTGCAGACTCCACAACTTGTTCGTCTCGCAGGTGCTACTAGTGGCTTTTGGGGGCTTTCCCTGACTGTAACTTCTGTACTGCTCCTACTGTCTTCTAACTGCTTTGTTTGTTTTGGCCTGGACTTCAGTAGTTCAAGATCTTGGTCTCTCTTGTGACTTCGGCCGTGGGCACACTTAAAGCACAGGAGCTCGACGGCCCTTTCCTCTTAAGCTCATGGGGCTTGATCAGCTAGCCTGCAGCAGCGAGCGTGACGAGAGCAATCGTAGCGCAGGACTACATGAGTAGTGAGGACAGTGATTGTACGTAATATCAGTTCTAGCTAGCATTGGTGTTTTTTGCTTTTTCCATTCAACGTGTCGTAAAGCCGTTGTCATGGTGGTGGTGGTGGTGGTCGTGGTGGTGGTGGTGGTGGTGGTGGTGTTGGGGGTGGTGGGGGTGGTAGGGGTGGTGGGGGTGGTGGCGGTGGTGGCCGTGGTGGCGGTGGTGGCGGTGGTGGCGGTGGTGGTGGTGGTGGCGGTGGCGGGGGTGGGGGAGGGGGTTGGCGGTGGCGGTGGCGGTGGTGGCGGTGGCGGTGGTGGCGGCGGCGGCGGTGGCGGCGGTGGTGGAATGGATGGAACGGAATGGTGGTGGAAGAAATAGAAAATTCCAATGTAGCGCACATGGACTGTCAGCTCACTTGTTCTGGCAGTTCCGGCGATCCTGGTGTTCAGTGGCTTTGCTCGGAGTAGCAGTTGTTGCTGCCGTAGTGTTGCTTGCGCACAGAAAAGTTGCAACCAAATTGCATAAACAAGCTGCTTATGTCTGCTTATTTTCTCGTCATTGCGTGCATGCCGCGTATTCAGTCCTGCGAATAGCCCTGCGAAAGCGGACGCATGTGCAGTGCCCGCACCTTAGCCTTGAAGCCGATGCGGCCTAAACACCGCGAAGCCGAAACCCGGAACTCCCTCGCACCTGAAGTCGCTTTCGCCGAGAGGCTCAGAGCGGCGAGGGTCAAGACGAGGAGCTCTTGGCCCAAAGAATAGCTCGGGCCCAGGAGCAGGCGCCCTCCGTTTTGTGAGGACCTTCTGGTGCATCTTCCAGGACGCCATGTCAAGCCCCGGACTCTCCTAACGGCATTTTGTCAAAACGGCAATGCCATCCCGAGCCCTCATTGCATTTGCATCCTCTGTTGTTGCACTTAGTTACTCTTAGTTGGCCTTATTGCAAATCCTTTCAAGATCTTCTGGTCAATCCATTGGCTTGCCTGTCGCACGCACAGGCCGCAGCTGCGGCCGAAGCTGCCATGAAGGAGAAAGAGGCATAGAGGTATGCAGCATCATGCACCCTCGCGCACCTTCTTTCCTTGCAGGCTGCTCTTCTTGCAGCCCAGCAAAAAGCCGAGCAAGAGGCTAGTCGTTAGGACCATGATCCATGCCGTGGTAGACTTCGCCAATGTCAACTTCCTCAGGTTACATGCCCCTGAGGGTTGCGGGTTTGAGGGCGTGCAGGCGATGGTCGGTCCGAATTCTCCAATTGCGCGCATGTGTCGGAACTTGAATCTACTTGCCAGTAGCCGACAGGACTTCGCAGTGGTCTTACTGCCACCCTGCTTTTCAGCGTGCTGGCATAGTCGTAGTCGGTTTTGGGCGTGATCCAGAGGCTGCTGCAGCTTCCGCCCGGGAGCAGGCGGGACTTTAGAAAGACTTGGCAGCATCGGGCACCTTCGGCAGGCAAGGGTTCCTCGCCTGTGCAAACCCACAAGTGCAGAGCCAGTCAGATTTCGTCGACCGTTTCCACTTTAATACGTCCGCCAAAGAAGTGCACTTCGCAGCCTTAGCAGGCCGAAGTCAACCGGCTGTTCTCCTGCAGGCAGCAGCTGACGCAGCAGCCGGCATGCAGGCTAAAGAGGCCGCAGTGCGCCGAGCCTGAGTGCGCGTCGCTTTCCGATGCGGGCTAACTGTCTGCAGCACGCTTTCTCGATGCGCTGGCTAGCGACAGTGAAGCAATGAGCCCCAAGCAGACTTGAACTCATGGGCCCACAAGCAACTGCGGAGATTCGCTTGCACCGTCTGGAGCTGGCAATGACATGCAGATCTATGAAGCATGCGAATGCAGACTCAACAGATCATTCCTTCTCGAACAGCAATGCATCCGACTCGAACACATTCTCGTGGCCTGCGGCCTGAGATGTCGAAGGACTGGTCCAGTACTCAGGAATAGGTTTGGATTGTCAACTTGACACCGGTACGGCTTGCAATGATCTAACACTAACACTCAGAGGATGCAAGGAGTCAGGCGTTCGTCTAGCTTGTGTGGACCTCACATGCACAAAGATTCGACACCTGCTTGGCACTTGTTCTGCGGTGTTCTCGGCGTGGATTGGTGCGCAAAACTCAGGTCTTGTGAGGATGTCCGTGCATGGTTGAAGTCCTATGGTTACCCCGAGGCCATGAAAGTTGCTTGTCCCAAGCAACATCTTGTAGCTTCTGACATCACGGTGACATGGAAGTTCGTCTTCGCTGCCTCTTTTTGTGCTCTGCTTGTCGGAGGTGGCCCTCGCAGCCTTTCACAACAACGTTGAAGGCAAAATGCTCCCACACCTCGGTCACGAAGGCCAGGCCAAGCGTCTCGTTTAGGCCTTTTCGGCAAGACGGTGCTGTCACAGCTGCAGGATGGAAGGAGCTCGGCGTGACCTCCGCAGTCGAGCGCGCAAGAATTTTGAGTGCCTCGCTCATTTAGGCATGACGGAACTGCGATGAAAGCTGAATGTGTTTCTGTCTGCCACACGTGAAAGTGCAAGTCATCCTCCGGACCACAAAGCCTCAGAAGACGGAGATCGCAGATCGGGCGGTTCGGCTTTTCTTGCCCAGAGCTAAAAAGCAGGTTGACAATCATGCCGAGCCCAGGGACATGCGATTGGGATCGTGCTTTCGTCCGTAGTCGGCTGTTGGCGTCACTCACGAGACTTCTGTGAAGGTGCAGTTGCCGACTTTAGCACCGACAGCGGCGAATCCGAACAGCCGTGGGCCGCGGCTCCCGTGCCCGCAGCTAAAGCTCAGGGCAAAGGCACCTTCCTACAACGCTTCGGAAAAGCAGTCCTTTGGTTGCAGTGTTCTTGGATTCCCGTCTCCTACAAAAAGGTCCCATGTTAGCATAGGAAGCGTAGTCAAACCTGGCAAGGTGAAAGTGATGGATGGGTTCATCTGGTCGGACCACAAACCTGTCTGGTTTCAGCATCTCGAGCAGTCCGGCAAGTCCCCAGAAGAGCTGCGGGAGCTCTTCTGTATCCAGCTTGACTCATACAACTTGATGACATTGCTTCTGCTGTCCTCCGTCGTACCGACAGCTACGGGCATTTGTGCAGACATTGGCTGGGATGAGGATGGTTGGCCGGTGGACAAGCTCAAGTTTTTCTGCTTAATCTTCAGCTTCATATACAGTGGGCTTCTTATTCTGCATTTTTGTATGTCGCACATACTGCACCTCCTCGTATCCGGAGTCAGCCCTGCAAACTACCCTGTGTTCATGAGGGCATGTGGCTGTGATTTTCTGTCCGAGATTGGTGTCGCGTACGTGGTGATCCTGTACCTATTCGCCCCGTGGATGTTTTCGTGCATGGCAGTCCTTCTTGGAAGGAGCGCTAACTGGATTATTTGGGCGTCCTCTTTCGGAGTCGTGCTCTTGTCCTGGATTTTCCAAGCCTCTTTCACTTTCCCGCTGCTGGGTCGACATGATGATGGGTCACGGCCCAGAGTGGCAGACACTGCCTACAACAGCTCACGGCTACTGTTAAGGCTAGTTCTACATTCTGGCCTTCTGCACCAAGACAGGGCACCTCTCGACCCGTCGTTACCGAGGGACGCATTGCTTGAGCAAATGGCTGAGCTTTCCCTGGAAGAGATAGAGCACAGGGCACGAGCTTCGGATGACAGAATCTGTCTGCATTTTAGCCATATTATTCAAACTCTGCATCAGTCTTTCTTCAGTTTCTGCACAGCGGACAGGCAGAGTCATGAAGAGTCGCAACAGTTAACGTCTCTGCCATCCATTTGCACCCTATCCCCTGAATGAACAGAAAGCTGTTGCTGCATGAGCCGACACGCCGAGGATATGACACAATGAAGGAGGATGGATTTTCTGAGACGGGATCGAACTCATCGTAGCTTCCTGTCTAGGGCAAAAGTGCTAACTAGCCGGACAGTTCATAGACTGGCATTGATTCCAAAAGGAGCTTTTTGTCACGTTGCACGCAGATCTCGAGCGCACGTCATGACCCGCATGATTTGGGGAGGGGATTCAAGCTGGAGGCCTGCAGAGCGGCTCCTGTCTTCGGGCATTGTCCGACCCCTGTCTGGCTGTCAGGCAGAGGCCCTCGCTGCTCGAGAGCGTGCTGAGCAGCAGGCCTGGCAGCGGACAATGCACTCAATTGGTTCATGGTTTGCTGGTCGCTGCGTTAAAGGGGCAACAGATGGTGTAGTGCTGCTTAGACTATATACCTCAACAGCTCCCGGAGTGCCAACCTTTACGAACAGTGCAACAGCAGCCTCGGCCTCCGGATTTAGTATGACGCCGGATTGGGTGTTAATTGCAACGTTTCGGTAGGCCCGAGTCAAGTTTGACAGGCAAGCCTGCAGCGCAAGGCCAGCACGGACCCTTGGTTGCAAAGCTATGCATTCCTCTTTTTCTGTTGCACTTGACTTGTGCTCATCGGGTTTGTCCGATGGCATTAAGCTCTACCCGAAGCCAAGCCTCGCGATTCAAGCAAGCACGCTGAGTGTTGATCATGCCGACAGCCTAAACCCAAGGCTTAATGTGGAGAGCAAACTACGCTCCTACAACAAACTCAGCTTGGCAACACTACTGAATACGACAAGGGGGCGAACGAAGAGGCTGCCAGAACCATGGCGCAAGCTCAGGCCTGACATGACGAGCATGTGAATCAGGATGGTGTCTGGCACCATGGGCACTGCGTATTTTATCAATCTTCGTACCCGTGATATGACTAGAAATTTGTCGTTGATGTGCTGTTGCCCATTGTCCGGCTTGAAGGTTTGGGCATATCCAGACTTGTGTGGACTTGGGCATCAGCCGCTGTCGTTGCCGATGTCATGGAGTTCCCGACACGCGGTCACACTGCTCAATGCCACTCCCATCTCGGTCCCATACTGTAGCGCGCCTCCGCTGCCACATGTTGCAAGAGGCTGTTGCTGCTGCAGCACAGAAAGAGCGCGAAGCTGTGGAGAAGGCATCCGCTTCAGTGTTCCCGGTGTCCGGGAACGGCAAGCTCGGCGTGACAAGTTGGCAACTCACTCCGAATGCCAATTTGCAGGCGAAGGCTGCATGGGAGGCTCGGATGGCCGATGAGGCTCATCAGTGCCTGCTTAGTTGGAGCTTATCTTCAGCTTAACCAACACCGTCATCAACACTATTATTATCACCATCATCATCGCTGTCGCCACCTTACCGTCATTACCTCGTTGCAAGCACCATTCCGAAGCAAGCAAGCAGGACTTTTGACCACAAGAGGAAGCAAGTACCTAGATGTCAACGATGGCCGCAGAAGGAAATGAGAGTAAGCGGAGAGCAGCGAATCGCAAGAGCCAGGATAAGATCCGCAGGACTCAAAGACTACGAGTTTCAGAGTCGCCCACGAGTGTATCCTTTACGGCTTTGGGTCAGGCCGAAGCCTTGAAGGCTGCGCAGAAAGCAAGGGACGATGTGCCTTGGATGTACTGTGACTCTACCTAATGTGTACTGAAGCACATGATGTTCATTTAAATATAGCATACAGAAGCCTTGTGTAGACATGTAAACACGTGTAATACATTAAGTATGGAGGACACTCTTACATGCATGCTTGCATCAACATAGTACCGGTGCGGGGGTGCGCTCGAAGCATGTCCTGAGGAGCGGGGCGGGGCTGTGAGGCCTGAAGGTCTTGAGATGGGATTTGTTCAGACTTCGGTCTGGTGCTGGTCAGAGAAGTAGCGAGAGAGAGCGAGCGAGAGAGAGAGAGAGAGAGAGAGTGAGAGTAAGGGGCCTTCAGGGCTTGGGACCTGGTCCGACAGTGCTGCCCCCCCCTCAGTTTCACACCGACTGCTCTAAGACAGACAGCGCCGTAGCGCGAGAGCGCAGGGATTGTGAGGGTACCCTCACGTCCCAAACGGCGTGCAAGCAAGCAAGTGAGAGTAAGGGGCTAAGGGCATCTCAGGAAGGGTACAGTGCCTGTCATATATCGCCTTGTTAAGTATTGCTTGTTGCTTGGTTTGATGGCTATGCAGAGGGACTCTCCGACGCCTTCATGAACAGATGGGGACCCAACCACATGTAAGTACGTTCATTTAGACACTCATTGATTGCGACCTAAAGGGAACCCGCACGACACAGATCTTTGGACTGATTTCTTTGACGGCCTAATACTTGAGCCGAACAGGGGTGCCCCAAATACTGGGGATACCTTTAAGATGATCCACTGGGATGCTAGCAAACTTGTGAGATACCTTGTTGTTTGTTCATGGGGGATCATCGTTCCTTCCTTACCGACGTCGCGCGGGCGACAACAGACTCGTTCCGCTGCGAGGACTGAGAACTTGGCTGCGCGCACTGCGTGGGGGGGGGGGGCGTACTTACGAGTATCTCCCTCCATAGCCGTAAGCAAGCAAGCAAGCAAGCAAGCAAGAGAGAGAGAGAGAGAGAGAGAGAGAGCGAGCGGTAGGTGTACTGGTACGTGTAGCATCTCCCCGAAAGCCCCAGAACGTAGTGGGGGGCCCTATGGGCACGCTCCCTTAACCTGAAGGAAGAAGAGAGAGAGCGGGAGAGAGAGAGTGTGTGTGAGAGAAAGAGGGGAGCAATCCCCTTGTGTCCCTGGCCCTGGCGAAAGAAAAAAAGAGAAGCAACGCCCATGCAAGCGCGATCATGGCGGAAATTGCACGAGGGCTGACTTGCTCCCCTGCTGCAGGAACTTCACTCGGAGTTGCCCCAGCCCGGATTCATAGAATTTTCCCCGGCCTCCGCCATCCGTGGGCCTTCGTCCAAGGGTCTCCGAAGCGCCTCATCGCGGCCCTGGAGATGTTGGGGATGTTGGTGCTTACGGCCTTCCTATTGAAAAGAACGACCAGGATGAGCGCCTACCCATCATACCGCTGCTCTCGGACAGGGGAACATTTACTTCCTCCTTGACAGCAAGTCTAGAAAGATGCCTTCGGCAGCCATTCTCATAGAGCTGATGCTCCTTTCGCACCGCATCGGCTGCACCCTTGCGCCCTTTCATGTGAAGCGGGATGGCAACCAATGGGCTGACGAGCTCACGCACCCGGACTACCAGGGCTTGCTCCGGGTCTTCGGCTCCGGGTCAATCGCCTACTGAGAGGGCTTTCACCTTCTTTCGTTAGTGCTGGAATCCGATTCTTTCTAGCTTATGGTACTCCCCCACCTAGGGCCCCAGTGGTGCGCGGTAAGGCCGAGAGTTCCCCCACTCGCTCGGTACGATGCGGGTTTTTTCGCGCCAGGCACACCAGTGCCACACCGTTCTCGGATGAGGCTTTTCGGAACGGCCTGAGGCTTCACGGACCCTCTCGGATTGCCACCTTCACATTTCCACGTGAAGTGAAACGAAGTGTGAGGGTGGTTACTCTTGGGTTCCGCTGTGCTCGTGTTTGTTGATGTCAATCGATAAGGATAAGCATGACAGATTGTGGATGTCCTCGCCGTGACAGGCCGTGACCATGCTGTTTGCAATCGCAGAACGCAGGCACGCTGGGTAAACATGGTAAACCCACTTTCTCAAAGCCATGCCCGATGGGCAGCTTGTCACCTCGATCCGTCTTTGGCCTCGGCATCGTTTGGCTAAGGCGCTGCCAGGCGTCGCCCACTGCGGAATCCCCGTGGAGGGCCTCGCGCCGAGCTTCTGCTGCACCGGGAAAACAAACAAGTACACTTCGTTCAAGTTTGGACGCACTTACGGTTGGATTTAGTCATGTACATGTTGCTTGCTTGTGTTGCAAATTACTTGGCTGCAGAGTGTAGGTATTTATCAGATTGCCGCAACCGCGCATGCATGCATGTGCAAACTTGCTGCGAATGCGCACGCGCACGCGCACGTGCACACCCACGCGCACACGTGCGTGCGCATGAACACACGCAGCGACCCAGAAGCAAAAGGCAATCCGGGGTTAGAGAAGACATGTCTGGACGGCCGAGATCTGTGAATTGTGTGTGTGTGTGTGGCCGCGTTTTTGCGGCTTCTCACAAGAAGCAAACCCAATCAGAACGAGGCGGTGCTCGAGCGCGCGCCGGCAGCCAAGGTTTGTAGGAAAAGAAAGGTTCATTGAGCTCGGGATGAGGGTAAGGCTCCGAATCTTGAGAGCTTTTGGCTTCAGTGCTGTTTACGCATGAGGTTTTTTGAAGCCCTGGAAGTCGTCTCTCTCGCATGTGTCCCGCTTGGAAGCTTGCGACAGGGGCCACATCAAGACCAATTGGTTACCAGCTGCAGCACCCAAACCCGAAACCACAGCGGATGCGGATTCGAGTAAGAGGGGTCCGGGCTTGGGTTGGCAAAGGCCACAGCTCGACGAGGACCTGCTGCCAATAACCTGGCCGATAGAGGCGGCCGTCGACCTTTCGCCAAGCCGGGTAGAGGGGTGAGGGGCCGGATTTGCGCAATTGGAGTTGCAGGTTTGATGGCCTTCCGTTTGAAATTCTGGGCGTGGACTTGGGACTTCAAGCCGTAGGTGGCGAGCCTGGAGTGAGGGTCCAAGACGATCCAGGTTTTGGTTTGGTTAGGCTTTGGGGTTCTTTGGGGCTGCGGATTGTTGGAAAAGTGCTTCTCTTGTCTGCAGGCCTTGGAGGCCTTAGGAGAACAAATCTCCAACCTTGTCGAGGCTCCTGCCGCTGCCAAAATTGGGAGGTTTGGGTTTCTTTTTAGGCTTTTTGGGGAATGAGGATAATGTCAGTCATGCTGTGAAAGGTGGTGGCGGTGAGGCGGTGTAGGTAGCAGTAGTGGTAGCCATTTTCATAGGTGGAGGTGGTGGCGGCGGTGGTGGTGGTGGTGGCGGTAGTGGTACTAGTAGTAGCAGCAGCAGAACTAATATTAGTAGTAGCAATTAGTATTAATCCTACAAAACGCGTCGAAATACGGGCATGCGCTTTCGAACACTTACGTATTCTGATTCTGATATATCTCTTTGTCATATATCATATATCTTACTGAATAAAGAGTGGATGAACGCGAAAAACACTGGGTTTGGAATTCTTGGAAGAGCTTGCTATCAATTCAATTGCAAAGGACCTAAAGTGTCCAGCCACGCGCGGAACCGAACCCGGAAGCCCATGCCATCCGGGACCTAGAGGCCGGAGGTCTCCGGGCCTGGAGGCCGGGTGGGGGGGGGGGGGGGGGGNNCGAAAAAACAAAAACTGACAGGCTGGAGGACCAATTATTATTAACATTTTTTCCCCCCTTTCCCACCCAGTCTCCAGGCCTTCCTACGGGCTTACGGGCCTCCAAGCCTCCCTACAGGCCTCCAGCTTTGAGCCTGCAAGGCCCTAGGCACCTGGTTTGAAAGATTATCATCGCTTGAAGATTGTTCGTTATACGAAAACTAAATACGGCTGGGCAACTGCATTGTGAAGCCATTCTCGTATAGAACAAGTCTGGAGTCACCGCGAAGTGGAACTTCAAGTGGCTGTAAATAACGATGTACATACATACA
>CAJNJA010010821.1:0-12500 GCA_905231915.1 Symbiodinium necroappetens | reverse complement strand
TATATGTATATTTATATTCATATTCATATCCATATTTGAATATGTATATGTATATGTATACGTATGTATATATATATATAGAACATGTATACATCTGTATATAAACACAAAAAAGTATATACCAGGCTTGCAGCCTGCGAGGTTTGTGGAGACGTTGTAAATTCAGGCTCTAGGAATCACTGCCGCTCGGCCTTGGCATATTGATTAAGGTTTCTAGACCTTCAAGGCTTTAAGTGAAACCTCAAAACAAACAGACTCTAATCCGCTGTGAACTTGCTCACATGAACTCAGATCAAGCCCGCCCACGTGCAGAGAGAAAAATCACGGCTTCTCGATGTTGCTGCCACATGTTCATGGAATGGAAGTGGCTAGCAGCAGTAGCTGCAGCCGCCGACGCTCTTCCCCCCCACATCGGAGGGCAGTTCCGATAACGTTATGGCCGCCCTCTGTGAAGGGTTCGAGAGGGGTTTTTCGCGTAATGCCAGACCAAGTTGTTGGAGGGAAGAATGAAGAGGAGGGAGCGTAGCGACACGCTTTGACATCACCAGCACCAGTCGAAACGGGAGAAGCAATTGCGAAGGCGGCCGGCGCTCGGGGCCAGAAAGCCCGCCAGGTCAAGGAGAGACTGGCATATCGCCACCAACGCCGGCTAGGAGGACACAAAAGGCAGGCGAAGGACAGCAGGCACCCAGAAACCGCCGAAAGTATCAACGATGGGTGAGGCGTCAGGCTGCAGCCCCGAAGTGCCCCGAGTCAGCGTACATGAAAACATACCACCCAAGCCGCAGCACCCGGGAGGCCTGAAGAAAAACCATGCCGAGGACAAGGGAGGAAGGCAGCAGGACTGGCCAATAGCACACGGAAGCAGCGAGAGGTAGGAGTAAAATGGCCACCCCATGGACAAAAGAGGAAAGCAACAGGACAGGCCAATAGTGCGCAGAGGCATGGTCCAAAGAAGGAGAATATGTATTGCCAAAGCCCGCTGCAGGAACGCAGCAGGACTGGCCAATAGCGCACAAGGGCGCGGCCCGAAGGAGTGGAACGCCGCAGCACGAGAGGCCAATAGCGGCAGAAGGCGGGGACCGAAGAAGGTCCAAGACAACGGAGGAAGGCAGCAAGACAGGCCAATAGTGCACAGAGGCGCGGCCCGAAGCAGCAGCGTGAGGTGGGAGAAACGGCCAAGGGCCATGCCGACAACACAGCAGAAGCGCACCAGGACAGGCCAATAGCGCACAAGGGCGCGGCCCGAAGAAGGAGAGACAGCGCCCCCAAGACCTTCTGCACTTCTTGGTGCGAGGGGTTCGTTTGCGCCAGGCTCGCATGGCCGCAGGTCACTACGACCAACAATCCATCGACATATGCAAGAACATACAGCTTGCCAGAAGATTCGGGTCACTCTTACATCTCTTGAATCCCAGTTTCGTGGTCATTACCTCGGCAAAATGTTCTTGACACAGTTTGGGCGCCTGTCGAAGACCGTACATAGCTTTCTTCAGTTTCCAGAGGACATCAGCCGTCTCACATACATATACATATACTTATACATATACTTATACATATACTTATACATATATATATATATGTATACACATGTGTGTGTGTATGTGTGTATGTATATATGTATGTATGTATGTATGTATGTATGTATGTATGTATGTAGTTATGTATGTATGTAATTATGTATGTATGTATGTATGTATGTATGTGTTTATGTATGTATGTATGTATAGATGTATAGATGTATGTATGTATGTATGTATGTACGTATGTACGCATGCATGTATGTATGTATGTATGCATGCATGTATGTATGTATGTATGTATATATGTATGTATGTATGTACGTATGTATGCATGTGTTTATGTATGTATGTATGCATGTATGTATGTACATATGTACGCATGCATGTATGTATGTATGTATATATATATATGTATGTATGTATGTATGTATGTATGTATGTACGTCTGTATGTCTGCATGTCTGTCTGTCTGTCTGTCTGTCTGTCTGTCTCTGTAGATGTGTATGTAGGCATGTATGTATGCATGCATGCATGTATTTACGTATGTATATGTGCTTGTATGAAAATGTCTCTCTCTCTCTCTCTATATATATATACACACACACAGATATGTAGATATATGTGTAATAATTAAACAAAAATGCGCATCCCTGCCAACACTACCTAGCCCAGAAAAGCCTTTGTAGCCCCAGGCTGTCGAAGCCGCGGCACAGGTAGTTGTAGCCGTAGTACTTTTGAAACCCATCTGCGTTGTAGGCTTTTCCATCCTGAACATGGCGCTGGAGGTATAGGGCCTGAGATGTTTCAGCTCTTCGCTACTGGTGAACGCTTCTATGACAATCCTTGAGACGTCCTCGAGCTCGACACCGCAAGAACACACGACAGTTGGGATTTAGGGTGTCGGGCTCACTTGTGGTCTAGGGGTAAAAGGGCCCAGAGTCGGTAGGCCCATGTGCGACTGTCAGTATGTCAGCTAGCCACATACATGTGTATGTGTATATATATATATATATCTGTATATATATATATATATTTATATACAAATGGATAAACAACAAGTAAAGCATATACATATATATATATATAATATTTATATATATATATGTATATATACAAACGGATAAACAACAAGTAAAGCATATATATATATATATATATCCATTCATACAGTTCATGTATACGCATGAGCAGTCTCGGCTAGCAACCGTATACTATATGACTGACAAGCATTAACAGTCGATTTCATGGTATACATCCCCACGTCTGTATGTATGTAGGTATGCATGCATGCATGCATGAACATATGTGCATGTGTGTGTGTGTATGCGTGCAGGGGATCCTTTTGTTTATCCCACTGCTGGGAAACCGCCCGGAACCTGATATGTGTAAGAGCAAACCTAAACACCAGACTGGACTTGAACATGCATCCAAACCGGTAAACCCCAAACCCTCAACCATAACGCATAAACCATAAACCCTGAACCACGAGCCATAATCAAGTCATAAATAAACCTCAGCCACTTCCACAACCACTAAGATCACCGGTCCTTGGCATAGCGCTTTTCCTGGTAGTTCAGGTTTGCACGCCTCGGAATAACGGGCGCTCTTTGGGGTTCAAAGGCCTGTGCGGGTTTGGTACCAATTCTTCCACCCCCTGAACCAAACCCCCATCACCGATTACAGTGGCTCCTCTACACCCTAGAACCCAAATTCTGTTTCCCGAATCCTGAACCCAGGAGGCGGGTAAGTTCTGTTGTAAGCATACACGCCCCGTCTGCATCAGAAGAGTGTGAGCCCAAAGGCCTTGCTTCCTTCTCAGGGATCCCGGGCATAAGACGGGTATAGGCCAAACGACCTAGCATGATCTAGCCATGCAGGGGTTGTTGTTCTGAGATTTGCTTAAGGCTCCAAGTCTTCAAGACAATCGTTTTCTTGCATCGAAAGATGCACAGGCCGGCTTCGACTGCCCGTTGGTTGCAATGTGGTCGAAATTCGGGCTTGCCCGGTAGGGGGTTTCGGCATGTCATTTGCAAAGAAAGCGATCGGACGGTAAAAGTCGATGATTTGGCTCCTGGAGGGCTGCGCTGGCACTAAGGGTCCAACACTCGGAACACTCATAGTCTGTCTCAGTCCCTGATCGCCGCAGGCTCGCGCAGGGGCCCCTAGAGCATGCTGCCCCTAGGCCCTAAATCCTAAGCCCTTAAATCCTGAAGCCTAAAGTGAAGCTGGGGTAACTTGGGACAGGTGGAGTTTGGCAAGCGGAGGTTCCAATTAACAACCCTGAAGATGGCTATGCAGCCTGAGGCCAAAAACCCTAAATGCAACTGAGACCCTAACCTGTGAGCCGCAAAATCTCCCACCCCCGACACCCGAAACTCTAATGCTCGGCCTATCACAGCGACAGTGGAGTTTTCAGGATACCGAAATTCAGGAGTTGTGGGCCTGTTGAGCCATCGATCAAGAGACCTGTATCAGTATCATACAAAAACCCCACAAGAGCCCCAAATCAAGTCCCTCCGGCTGGACGCTTTTCTGCTTCATGGGCCATCAAAACTCTCGCTAGGTGCACAGCGTTCTCCTCCTCACGGAGAGGGGACAGCGCGTCAACACCCTAAACCTCCTATCTCAGACCCTGACCACTAATTCTGTACAATGCCGGAGGTCTCGAGATGTATGCACCCTGAGCTCTTGCAGGGCGGCCACCGATAGACTCCAGCGATGCATACAGCTCAGACTTGGATTGGGACCTTAGTCACAACAGGCTTGCCAGGTTTCGGGCGGAATTGGGAAAGAGAGGGACAAAGACAAAGGGAACAAAGGGATTGCGAGTATCGTCAGGAAAGCGGTTGAACCCTGCACCGTCTAAGCCCTGACGGAGTGATGCGCTTCTTCTGGAGTGTGGACTTTACAAAGACATCTGCCGATGGCCCGGCCTTTTGGCTAAGCACTCGGAGCAGCAAGCTAGCTTTGCGTTCTTCTGAAGACAATCAGGGAGAAGAGATAAGGAGCCTTGCTCACTGTCGTACGCTACAAGCCCGGCCTCATCTCAATTTGGGGTCCTGCATTCACGGCAATTCACGGGTATCTGTACTGCTACAAACTTTCCAGGGGACAGAAGCAACGACACAGGATGGGGGCAGAACGATTCCCAGCTACGACGGATTAAGAGAGGCATCCGAACTGAAACAGTGTGTTGAGTCGAGGGCATTTTGGCCCGCCAAAGGGCAAACCAAACAAATCTACCCATATAGTTGTCACTGCAGACTTGAAGTAATTTGATTATTCAAGTCTCTATATGTCCAAGAGACATGCCCTGGCTCTGATGGCTTGCAGGTGCCAGCGGAACAGGTTACATCCTGCAGGGGGCTTCACAGTCTTGGCTTAACAATTGGAGACGGCCTGAGGATTGCACTCTTCTCTCCGTCGAGCCCTAAACACTGGACCCTCTACATTGCACAAGTCTGAACATGGATCATGGTACACCCTCTAAGCCTTATCCCAAAACTCTAAGAGCTACCATGAAATCGTAAGAGCCCTTGGGGCTCCTACAGTCTTCTGTCCCTTTGACTCTAGGGCGCGAGCCACAGAACTCAGAAGCTCGTGTCAAGGTGTGTGGCCCAAATTCTGTATCACCGTATCACCCCTCTGCGAAATCCCGCAAAGTCTCTCTAGTCATCCTTGGACGTCCTACGCAGCAAATCTCAAAAAGTCCTGCTTTGAAACCTCGACGTTCAGAGTGCTGGTCTTCTCAAGGTTCTAGGCTTTGGCTTGTGGTAGGTTTCGCTCTAAGTCGTGGCAAGCCCGAGCTCGCAGGTTCCTGATACTTCGTAACTGTGAAATTCCCTGCCCATGGAGGAGAAGCCTCTGCACCACGGATACGCAAGCCATGTCGGAACACCCTCCAACTTGTCAGGCCCATACGCTCTTGTCAAAAACTCGGATACGCAATTCTTGCCCTCCCCCGCCCCCCAGGCCCCAAGGTGTGTTACTTCCGTAAGAAGGAGGACATCAGGACCCCTGAATCCAAGCAAACTGCAACTTGGCGCCTTGATGCCGAGAGTTCCATCCTCTAGAAGCCAGGACTTGGCTTGAGAGAAGTCCACTCGCTTCAGGTCAATCTTCCGCCACTGAGAATTTCTGTAACCTCCACTTGGAGGTTCATGGGTAGTTGTAGGTGGGGTTATAAGTAGAGTAACTATAGTTATAACCCAAATTATGGGACTTATAACCCCACTTATAACTACCCATGAACCTCTAAGCATACAGGTGCTGCCTATGAGCTTAGGGCGCTGGGCCCCTGTCAACCCTTGATGTAGGCCCGGCTTTAGAAATTGGAAAAGAAAGCTTTCGAGTTCTGCGTGAAGAAAGGGTTCCGTAACTTCCATATTTCTGGGCATCAGGTGGGACCCCTTAAGGATTCTGAACCCTTGTGATGTAGGAGCCATACCATCCCCTTGTTCTGTCTGCTCTGTCTGCTGCAAAACCACTTAAAATAGATCAGAAAACAAGCTTCCCCGGGTCCGAGGAGACTGAAACGACCACGTTGAGCTACTGGACTCAACGCAGCATCATGCGCAGAGTATGTTTCTCAAGTTACATAAGGTTGCAACGGTTGGGATCATTGCATGGTAAGAAGCTCGAGTTTCGCATGGGCTGCAGGCTGGAAGGCCACGATCAGGTTTGGTGTTCTACACCGGTGTTCTTCTGTCACATAGGACAGAGTTGCACTTTCAAAATGGAATCGAAGGCCTTGGAACTCACAAGTCCCTAAGCCCCTTCCCCCCGCTGGGACCCAGCACCCAAAGCCGAAGACCCTCTGTGAAAAGCCAATGCAAAGCCTAAATCGCCCCGCAAAGAGCCCAACCGATATCAACCCTAAACCGAAAAAACAAAGCCCAAAGCCCCTAAATTCAACACTACTCTTTTTGTTCAGCCTCGCATCAGCATCACTCGCTCCTGGATACAGGAGCTGTAAACCGTCATGCTAACGGCACCAGGACACTCCACTATAGAACCTAGGGCCTAGGGCCTCTACCAGGCAACGTGGCAGAAAAGGGGACGGTGGTGGCACATCCCAAACTACGCAAGAATGACGGTGTTTTCTCTTGGGGGGATCCTGCGGGCCTGACATCCCATTCGGGCTGGTGAATCTTAAGAAGATAATGGGACGCTCCCGAAAACTTCGACACACTACAAGGCAGATGCATCGATCGAAAACCACTGGAAGCAGCTGTCCGTCCAGCATTGGTCGCACAGAGGCTCCAATGAGCAGGGTTACGCATAATGGCATAATTACAAGACTGTGAGCGCATGTCACGATGTGTGCAAGTATACAAGGGCGTACATTTACAAGCATGTATGCAGATGGGTGCTTTATCACTTTGAACAGTGTGTACGTGTCGGTGTACCGTTTTGACTATGTATCTGCCTGTGATCTTATGAAGCCGACCTGGCACTAGAACCTCTTCCACTCTGGTACCCGAAGACACCGCCGTAGAGTCCTGTATCAACAACCCCGGAACAAGATAGCCTTTGCCAGTCCAGGCCCTGCAATTTCTAACGACCAGAAGCCCCACTACAAAAAACATCTTCAAGCGTGCGGCCCCACTGTTAACCCGACATCCAGCCCAAAAGCCCTGTACTGCCAAAGGACATGAAACTCGAAGGCATGTGAGACTAAATCCTGCATGTTACGACCTGATTCCGACCTTAAACCCCCGAAGCTCCATATCCTACAGAAGCCAAGAGTGTCCTGAGGAGACTTCAAGACGCCGTAGTCGGTCAGCTCTGGTCCGTCTCCGGGAGATCTGGGATCTGCTGCCACAGAGCCAAACCTGAAGCTCGTAAGAGTGAGGCTCTCATTAAAGGGTTTTTGGGAGTTAAGGAGTTCAGGATGTCTTTGTTTCTTCAACCCTTTAAAAGGAACCCTTATTAGGAAACCTTAAGCTCCGCGCCACGAGCCCGGAACTCTCAGCGCAGGCGAGGAACGGGATGAAGACATTGTTGAGGAGAGCAGTTCCTAACCACGACGGCTTTTCTTGCTTTAGGCTTGCTTTAGGCCCTTCAGAGGCTAAGGAGGGTTTATGACTATCATCGGCCGGATTTAGTACTGCAAAAAGTGTAACTTAGGGGTTTATATAGGGGTTTGGGGGTTGTTAACTTTCGGGTACGGGGTCTAGGGTTTACGGGTTTAGAGGTTTAGGGTTTAGGGGGTTTCGGGTTTAGGTTAACGAACGTGCGAGGTTTAGGCTCCGCGCCCCGGCGTTTAGGGTTGAAGAGAGCTCGCATTTGAGGAACTGGGATGCCATGCGCAGGGCTTCGGAACCCGGGGCAGTTTAGGACAAACCCTAGGTTTTGAGGAAACTGGAGCATTTTGGCAAACAATCAAAGTGTTACGCTTGAGTATCAAGGCGTCTTGGATTCAAACATCCGAAATTCGACTGAGAGGTGCAGGTTAGAGAGGCTTTATCCACAAGTTTCGATGCAAAGGCTCAGAAATCAAGGCTTCGAGGTTGTGCAAAGTCTCCGAGGACGACCGCATCTTCGAAGCTCTTGGGAGGATTCGCCTTCATTCCATAGCCGCGCAGGTAGAAGAGTCCTCGGTTGGGCAAGTACCGAATCAGTCATCCCAGCAGTGGGGCACTAGCGGTTGAAACCTCACCCCGAAACTCTTGGTGGTTACAACTTTGTCAATGATTGGAGGCGGGAAGCGTGGGGCTGACGAACTCTATCTTGCTGGTTCACACCTGCTCTGGTATTGAAATCAACATCTCATTGACACATCACACCATTGTGCGCAGCAGGTACCTCTATTGCAGACATGGTGATTGCAAGCATGGGCACATGCCGAAAGATTTCTATGGCCGAGGGCAGCTACAATTGAGACACAGTCAACAACGAAAGCCCTTTCTGTCTGGAACTCGTCTTTGGCTTGGCGTCGCACGAACCGACTTGGCGAAGAGCTGTCGCCAGGAATGCCATACCTCGGAAGTCATGGAACTTTGAATGCTGAACTGGGCTGGCGGGTATGTAGGGCCCCGAGCTCAGGGCCAAGCACTCATTTCTTTCAGGGTGGTGCTGGCAACAACCGTGTGAAACGAGAGCATACTGTAGTGGCTCACGGTGGTACAAACTAACCGCTCGAGTGGCGTGAGTCACAACGGATATTCTGGTGAGAAGATGATGATGCGGATGGCTCTGGTCACGACACTGTTCATGGTGGTGCCGCTACTGCCGGTGATGATACTGATTGTAGCAGTGATGATCACGACTTCAAACATGACGACAAAGAAAACGGTGATGACATGCCGTTGCTGATAATAGCTTTCTGACGTTTGCTCTGCGGTTTTGGAGCTGCTACGCAGTTCCCAAGCCTACACCCCGAAACCTGAACGGCGAACGGCTGAACTCGAAAACCCTGCCAATGATAAGCCTTAAAGCCGCAAACCCTAAACGCCAAAACCCTCGCACCCTATGCCCGGAGCCCTCTCATTCAACCCCCCATGAATCTAAAGCCCAATATCCAAACTGAAGCATATGCATTAAGACACTAACTTCTATGAAGGCTCAAACGACAGACGACCTGCAAAAAAACACCGGGCCTTTCTGAGTAGAGTTGGGCTTCATGGGAATGCTCTGACTGTTACTACTGATTCAGAGCCCGAATTCAATTCTAATTAATTAGGAACCTAGGGACAGGGTTCGAAAAAGGCGGTAGGTTGTACCTGACAGCCCCAAATAAGTAATGAGCTTTGAACACTTCTGCAAGCATTTATTCCTTCACCACTTCATGAGGTTTGAAAACACTCAATAGAAACAATCAGTGCAGCTTAAAGGGTTGTACGTATCAACTCCTTCTGTCTGCTGTGTTCAGAGACGGTGCAAGTTCCAGCCGTGCCCCACGGGGCGTGGCACAGCTCCTCAGCACCACTGGGCTTAGGGTTCCAATCGTAATTGCTGTCTGGGTTTAGAGATTCCTTACCCCTAAGCCGTCTGCAAGGATTCGTCGCTGCATGATGCCAAAATAACGAACTTTTTCTCATAGGGAATGAAACCGTACTCACAATAGCGAACGCAACAATACCAAACACAAGCACTCGCAATGTGACTTGTTCTACGACCTACGACATTCGTTGGGCGCTTTGGCTCAAGGTTCGGAGGTCTGGGCGATTAAAGGTCTTGCAGAGATGCTGGGCTCTTTGAATCTTACTTGGTTGGCAGAAGCTCCAGCCCGGACCTCTTCATCCTCAATCTACAGTAGCCTCCTCATCCTCAAAAATATACATTGTTGATCTAGCAATCTGGGCAGGTCTTTGCAAGAGTCTCTATCCGCTTCAGGCATCGTGGTGGGTCCACTCCTGAAAGTGGTTGCTGGGAACAATCAAAAGCTGTCCAACGGGAGGCCCTCCGGATCGGATGGCCCTAACCTGTGTCTAGCATCAACATCCGCAAGGCTGCACATGGGAGGACACATGTTTGCAGCTGTTGTCTGTTGTCGTCAAACCTCGACATCTTGAATCCGCATAACCAGATCATGTGCCGGCCTGGATGCGTTGAGTGCTCTGTCCGCTTTTGGCTCTAAACATCACAGTGTTTGAGTGAATGCGTGAGACACTTTTCGCGTCTGGAGCCAACGCCAGGCTTTGCTTGAGCGCCCTCGAATTTTACAATGCGAAACAGCACTGAAGCCGCAGATGCCCCCTCCTGGAACCTGGCCGAACCCGTGACCGCCCTCCCCAAATCCCGCGTGCCCTGAACCTAGGAAACACTGAGGCCAGCTCCTACGTCGTCCTCTGTCTGCACTTGCAGAAAATCATTTTGCAGTGGATAGGTTGGGCTCAGCTGCACCTGGGCCCACCCGCGATCTGTCTCTTACAGGGTTATATTGGTGAGGACTTGGCATCCGGTGTTCGGCGCATCCAGGATGTGGTGTTTATGTTCAAGGGCTTCGTATCTTGTGTGTATCTTGGCCTAAACGATTCGCACGCGGCTGTGATCCTGAAACTATGTTAGTTCTGGCACACATAGAGGCTCCTGCATGATAAGTCGAGACGAGACGAGGACATAGAACTCCAAACTCAAACTAAACCCTGTAGTGGCGTCGGCGTGTCGACGACGAGCTTAGGCATGCGCACATCGGCTTCAGGAATCTTTGAACTTGAATTGAAATCGTCGGGACTGAACGTTGAAGGGTCTGAGGGAAAAATCGAGCAATTTTCTACCACATGTAAACTTAAGTTAAGTCGACCGCTCCCGGCTTGTTCTGTGAACCCTTGACATGCGAAAACACAGAAACAACTGAATCTCGGAGTCTCGAAACAGGAGCAGCCGGATAACTCAGCAAATTCAGAAACAGTCAGGAAAGTCAAGACATAGTCAGAAAAAATACAAACGTCACAGCGTCTGCTTTCTTGACTTTTGCTGACATTTGCCTTTGTTTTTGACATTGCTGTCTATTGTTGACTATTTTTGCCACAAGTCGGAGGTCGGCTCAAAACATTAACAATCAAGTCAAGACTTATTAATCTGGCCGACTCAAACTTGAACATCAACCACACTACAGCGAGCCAAGGTAAATCCAGAAATTAGATACTGCCAATGCCAAAGACAAAGTGAAGCAAGAATCCACATACTGTATTGTAGGCCCGGTGGGCGTGAAGGTGCATGGCACATCAGCGCCTTCCGCCAACAGCGCAATTCTGAATGAGCACCATGCTAAACCGACATGGCCAAGGATGTCAGCACGCGCACGCACACGCACACACCCACCCACCCACACACAGACAGACAGACAGACAGACAGACAGACAGACAGACAGACTGTGACAGACAGACAGACAGACAGACAGACAGACACACACACACATGCGCAATAAAAGCCACATTGGCGGTAAATAACCGCATCACTGAAATCGGCGGAACTGACAACGGCTTCCACTCTGAGCAGTGCAGGTACTCGGAGAAAGCGTCCCTTGTCTATATCACCAAGTTGTCACTATCCAATGTGAGCGTCTTCATTGGCAGGAGACTCTCAATGCATACTCCTGCCCACTGCTTTTTTCAAGTCATCTGCCAATCCCTTGGCCACAGGGTTCCCCCCCCACACACACAAACAGCCATGAAGCCGTTGTTATGTAGGTGAACACAGATTTGAAATATGTTGGCTGAAACGGCGATGTTAACATCAGGCTCGATAGTCATACGTTGCAATCTGCGCCTCAATGGGTAGCAACTATGAAACACAGCAACTAGCCGGATTCAGGAAGGAAGCGTGCTGCCCTTGTTGGGCCGTTTCAAAGGTCTGGTCTGAATCGGTCGGCAATAACGGCCGGTTACTCAAGAGCTGCTCGGTTGATGATGATGCGGTTGGGACCCGCCAGGCCGCACCAGGGCGAGCTCAATCAAGGGCGGCCGCGCAAGCATGCGCAAGCGATCCTTCAGCTCGGCCTTAGACGTTTTTGGCTTGAGCCAGCGCGGTTTCAGCCGAAAGCCCCTCGGCCTGTAAACGGTACGAATCCAGGTATTACGAACTGCGCGCCGAATAGACAGCTTCCACGGTCAAAGTCATAGCTTCCAGAATGTGCATACCTGGTTTGTGCTTCGGCCATCAGAAACGTGCTTGAAAAACATCAGCTGCCCGACCAGGTCCAGAAAAGATGTTGCTGGTCAAAGACACAGAACCGATCAGGGCTCAAGAACCCTACAGGATTCAATGCAGTAGGCTACCCTACCGGAGATGGCACGTTGAACGAGAAACCGTTTGGATACACACTCGTGCAATCCTCCTTCTGACTTGACTGGTTCTTTAGCCCCTCTAAACAGAGGCGAAGATGTTAAGCCGCATTAGCGGTAAATAACGTCGGAAGGACACTCTCAATGCATACTCCTGCCCCCGGCTTCTTTCACATCCATCCCACAGGCTTCCACACACACACAACACTTAGAAAAGTGGTTTCTGCACTCACGGACAGATGTACC